>APFE030879660.1:0-92415 GCA_000404065.3 Pinus taeda
GAGTCAACAATATCTTTGACAAAGGGAATTTTCCCTATGTCCTCTAACATCAAATCAATACAATGGGCAGCACAAGGTGTCCAAAATAAAGTAGGATGCTTGTCCATAAGCATCCTACCAGCAACAACATAATTTGCAACATTGTCCGTGATGACTTGGACAACATGCTTTTCACCCACCTCCAAAATAAACGCATCCAACAAATCACATAAAGTTTTTGCATCTTTGATTTGGTGAGATGCATCAACAAATTTCATAAACATAGTCCCCTGAGGACAACTAATGAAGAAGTTTAAAAGGCTTCTCCCCTTTTGGTCAGTCCAACCATCGGACATAACAGTGCATCCTGTTTTTGCCCATGATGCCCTAAAATCCTCCAATCTTTGGGTGCAGTCACGTTTTTGATCTTGAAGAATCTGGCCTCTGAAATCATGATAAGAAGGGATTTTGTACCCCGGGCCAACACTGGCAATAGCATCAACAGTAGGTTGGAAAAATGGATTATTCCTTACGATGCTGAAAGGAATATCACTCCAGAGGAGAAATTTTGCTAGCAAGTTGTCAGCTTCTTCTTTCTCGGTTCTTTTTAGCATTGAACCGATAGATGGCTGTGAACCAGGTGTGGTTCGAGGAACAAAAAATGATGATGCAGCTACCGGATTGATTGATGCTGCAGTAGAACCAGCGCCACTTGGCCCACTTCCTTCAGCTGACCTTCTTAGTTGCCTTTTCATTTCTTCTTTGGCCTCTCTAGTCTGCTCTAATTCTCCCAGTGCTCTCGTGGCTCTTAGGATAAGTTCAGCAGTTGTATTTGTACAAGGCCCCACATCATGTCCAGGGATTTGTGCAAGGTGATACTTCAACCTATACACCCCCCGCGTATCTCCTTTCCACACAACTTGCAATTCAAGTTTTGTCTATCATTCGGAGCTGCAGGCTCACCATAATCCCAGAAAGGATCCAATTTCCTTGGCATGTTTGTTTTTTAACTTTGAAGTTGCAAACTTATGGGAAAAAATTAAAATTAATAAGGATTAGGAAATATGAATTTAGGATTACAATTTAGCATTTGCCATTTACAAAATTACAAGTTATAGATATCTAGAATCCAAAGTTCCAAACCCAAGTTACCCAACCAAATGGCAAGCAAATGCCAAAAACAATGAAAAAACATAAACAATGTTTAAAAAAAATGAAAACAAAAAAAATAAAATTGGTTCCCATAGCCATACCAAGTTACCCATCCCAAATCAATGAAGAAATACAAACAATTTTTTAAAAACAATGAAAGCAAAAAAAAAAATGGTGCCATAATGAAGTTTTCAACAAAAAAAAATTAAAAACTAGAAAAACAATTGTTTTGAAACAATGAAAACAAAAAAAAATTAACCTACATACCGTTTCTACGGTGAAAATGGCGATCTCCTCTTGAAATAGTGAGTCTAGCCACTTCGAATCGCCAAGAACGACCTCCAGCTCCTCTCTCCCAGCTCCTCTCCTCTTCCTCGCACGCGCTGCTGTCCGAATGGCAAATGAAAAATGTAATTTTTCATTAAAAAATCCGCTGCCCGCTACCCCTGCGTTTTTTTCGAAAAAAGCGTGCTTTTTTTTTCAAAAAAGCGCGCTTTTTTCAGAAAAAGCAGCAAAAAATTTTATGGCGCTTTTTTCCCATAAAAAGCGCGTTTAAATCGCCAAAGGGAAAAATGCGCTTTTTTGAAAAAGCTCATTTAGAACGCGCTTTTAACAACACTGCTTTATATAGCCTTCAAGTGGGGGGTCGAATGGGTACCACTTAGGGGCCTAGCCGATCTAATAAATTTGGAGGCAAATTTAAAAATTCAAATTTTTATTTTTCAAGGTGAAATACCGACCATGACTACCATATTTTTCAACACTCCCTTTTAGCTAGGGAGGTACTTTTCATTCTATCTCTCAAGATGAGTCTTCCTGATCAATCATACGTCGCACAACCCACAATCTAAGGAGGAGATCATCAACCTCATCATAAGGAAAGATACATAACATCCATTTCAAATCATCTCCCCGACCAAGATGTCTCACAACACACATCCCTAAGGGAGGAACCAACAATACATCTCCCAGACCACAAGGTCTCACGACGCACAAACTATAGGAGGAAAGAACAATACATTTCCTAGACCACAATGTTCCGCGACACACAACCTATAGGAGGAATCAACAATACATCTCCCAGACCACAATGTCTCACGGCACACAACCTACAGGAGGAATCAACAATACATCTCCCTGATCACAAAGTCTCACGACACATAGCCTACAGGAGGAATCATACGATAAATCTCCCAGACCACAAGGTCTCATGGCACACAACCTACAAGAGGAATCAACAATACATCTCCCAGACCACAAGGTCTCACGACACACAACTTACAAGAAGAATCATACAATACATCTCTTAGTCCACAGGGTCTCACAACACATAGCCTACAGGAGATGGTCCATAATATGTTGCTACGGAATTAGTGCTCCTTCTTCAAGTCATTCTAGTTTCTTCACATAAATATTGTTAAATTATGCAACTAGGGAGAAATTCCACTTTGGATAGCTCATTTGATGTAGATAATCATTGCATTGAATTCCTCTTTTCGAGAGGACCAAAATTGACCTAAAGTTCATTCAAATCGAACAAGGAGAAATGAATTTTCAAGGTCAAACCCACAAATTCAAAATTGTCAAGGTCGACTTTGGGTCAAATGATACATCTCATGGACGAAATGGCACCCCTCACGTTGCATATAAATATATGTGCCCTCATGCCTCATTTGGACATCACACAATGCACATTCCTCTCTCTCTTCATTTGGTTGGTTCGTACAGATATGGAGTAACTTGTTCTTCTTCACATGTGCAAGGGTTTGGAGGCATCTTTGACTTCTCTCTTTGGTATCTTTGACTTTTGATGATTGTGCGTTTGGTTTCTCTTGGGTTTTGAATCTGATTAAGGAGTCGAATTTAGTAAAGAAGGAAGGATAAAATTCTGAAGCAGCTAGACCACATTTGACTTGCGTTGACTTTTTTGCAGTTGAAGTTTGACTAGCATTGACCAAGGGTCAAAAGGAGCCTTTTGACTTTGATTTTCTTGGAGAAGTTCTATCCCATCACACTGCATTTTTGGGCACTAAGATTGAGGCATTTTGAGGAGTTTGACTGCTGTTGCAGGTTTGACTGCAAAACATAGCTGTACATTTTCTCTCTCCTCTGACCAAGTTTGATTGAAGTTTTTGGAGCTGTTTGACTGATCCTTAACCAACAAAAGAGGTCGCATTGACTAGGTTTTGATCGAATTAAATTGGAGCATATTTGTCCATGATTTGACTACTGTTGACTTGATTGGTTAGGGCTGATTGTGCTGCTGTTGACTTGGATAGAATTTAAGTTGACTTTTGTTAGCTCTCTCTCTCTTTTGGATAGATTCTTGGCATATTTGGATATTGGATATTGACATTGAATATTGGTAGTCAAAGTTTGACTTTGACTCTTGAATGATATACTCTCTCTGCCAAACCTTTCAAGACAATCTAATAGAAGAAGATTTGCAAGGGTTTTCCCCCTAGTGGGCTTTTTTCCTGGTCATTGACCAAATATTGTGTCTCTTGTCTCTTGGCTGTCTTTCATTGTGCATTGGAATAATTGTTCTATCTACTATTGCTCTACTATCATTGGTTAAATTGAAGAAGTGGAAATTGTTAAATTGGATGCTATTGGATACTATTGAAGTAATAGTTGCAACATAGAATAATTGATGAAAAATTAACAAATGTCAACAACTAGTTCATCATAAAAAATGTAGCCATGGTGGATCTCAAATATTTCAGCGAACAACAACTTTCAACGTTTCATTTAGCTTCAACCAGGGCTTTTCTTAGAAGCAAACATCAACAACTATCAACAAACAATAATAGATTTCAGTAGTGGCTTCTCTCAGAAGCAATCATTGGCAACCATAGAAGTGAATATCAGTATCCATAGTAGAATCTAGTAGAATCAAACATACCATAATCAAATGTAGTAGATAATAGGTGGCTTCTCACAGAAGCAAGCATCAACAACCGTTGTAGAATCCAACATATAACAAGTGGCTTCTCGCAGAAGCAGGCATCAACAACCATAGTAGAATCCAATAGACCATAATCGAATCCAACAGATAACAAGTGGCTTCTCACAGAAGCAAGCATCAACAACCATACTAGAATCCAACAAACCATAATCAAATCTAGCAGATAACAAGTGGCTTCTCACAAAAGCAGGCATCAACAACCATAGTAGAATCTAGCAGACCATAATCGAATCCAACAGATAACGATAGACTTCAGTGAAAATAAACATCATCATCAGCGAACTAATAAGTGAATCAACCAAGTCAATATCCAAGTCTTGCAACTTTTTCAAATCATTTATTAGGGAGATCAACATGTTGATTGACCTGCAGTCCATTGTGCCAAAGATATCACCAGGCTCATGCCTTTACAAAAAGCAACTCCCTCTTACACAGAATTCCTTTACATAGCAAAAAAATCATGGGATTATCTTTAGTCTATCAACATCTCTCTTCAAAACTTCTATCCATCTTCATAGATCCGAAACGTGCTTTAATCATGCTGTTCTTGTTTGCTCCCTCCAAGTCCAATCACAAACATTCTTCTCACATTGTTCTTCCATTCATTTCCAACGATTGCTAGACCTTGGCAATCTCCATTGTGTTCCTGCAATCCTCACTAGGAGGCCATGGAAGAACAAGAACGACCAAGAGACTCATAATGAAACAATCAATAGAAATAATCAAGATAATACTTATTTTTAGAGAGTGTATTAGCTCCCTCTTGATGATAGCCTTCTCAGATCTAGTCAACCTTGTCCACATCATTAAGGAGTTAACTTCGTTTATACCATCATCAAGGAGTTCACATCAACGAGTCCACAACATCAAAGAGTTCATGAATTCACATCGTCTTCATCAACAATGAGTCCACATTATTATTATTATTAACGAGTCCTCATCATCAATGAGTCTACATCATCAACATGAGTCCACATCGTCATTATCATCAAGGAATCTATATTATCAACGAGTCCATATCGTCATTATCATCAAGTAATCTACATCATCACGGAGTCCATATCATCATCATCATCATCAAGGAATCTACATCATTAACGAGTCCATATCTTCATCATCATTAAGTGATCCACGTCGTTAAGGAATCATCATCATCATATCATCATGGAGTCCATGTCATCATCAAGAAGTTGACCTCGTCCATATCATTATTGAGAAATTCATTCAAGGAGTTCAATCTACATCATCATCAAGGAGTCCACAACAAGGAGTCCTCTTCATCATCATTAAGGAGTCCATATCATCATCCATATCATTAGGAAGTCATATCAGCATCAAAGAGTTCACATCCACATTATCAAGGTGTTCACATCATCAAGGAATTCATCATTAAGGAGTTCATCATCAACAGGTCCATAGCATCAAGGAGTCCACATCAACATAAAGTCAAAATCATTATCATCAATATCATCAATGAGTCCACATCATTATCCTTGAGTCCATACCATCAACAAGGAGTCCTTGTCATCATATCAAAGAGTTCATTTTATTATCAATAAGGAACATATATAATCCATAAGTATATATCAACATTAAAGTGTTAGGGTTTCTTCTATTAATCGGGCATCATGTTTCATAGGCCTTTCTCCAATCCCTACCTAGGGTTTACAAATCAATCCAATGTCAGTAATAATTAAAATAATAAAAAGAAACACAAGATACTTATCTTTTTCGGATCAAGATAACTCCCTCTTGATATTTAGCCCTATTGATTCCAACCTGCAAATCAACCTTATCATCAAGATGTCGGATCTTTTAGGAATCAATCAATTCATAAGCCCAAAATTTTCTCAACCCTTTATATTGAGGTAGGGTTAACAACTATTGGCATGGGTTAGCAATTGGAACAACTAGGATTTTAACTTCAAACCCTAATCAATCTATCAACCTACACATCCTTGCAATCGTTTTCCAGCTTCATTCTGCTTTCCTCTCATGTCAAGGTCACTACCATCACGGTTACAGGCATCAAGGTCATCATCCTACATCATAGGTAATACATCATGTATCATATTTTCATTGCCGTATAAACAAGGACATTGCCATATGATCAAAGTTACATCCACATCATCAATGGTCACAACAGAGAATTTGACTTGTACTACTATCATATCATGCCTTAGGAAGAGACAACACATACCACTGTTATAACTTTGCATCATACCTCAGAGAAAACAACTCGGATTGCAGTCATACCTTGGATTATATCTTAGAAGAGAGACTCACATTACTCGAAAAGAGTAACTTATATTACTGTCATGCCTTGGGAGTTAATTCACACTTCCGAACCATCAAGGATAAACTTCAGAATACTGAGCAAAAGTGTCCTGGATCAAACTCATAAGCAACTTGCATTGCTCATGAGAATAAGGTCACTAACCTATTCACATCACATGACTTCATGAATTGACGTCACTTCATATCAACAAAGATGAAGTCTTTGTATCATCAAGGGTTTAGCACTCAAAGATAAGCCTCGTATCAACAGAGATCTCATATCACAAAGGTTAGCATTATTATCACAGAAATCATACTTCGTATTATACAATTGTATACTCCTCATATAGAATCATAGAGATGGTAGATGGTAATACTTTCTTGCGTCATCACAAAAATGTAGACAAGGAAGGTCACTGCCATTAAGATTGCTATAATACGTGCCACAGAGATAGTAGTGCGAGTCAATGCGAACCATCGATAGTGCGAGCCACTGTTATGTAGATTATGAGCCATAGGGATCATCACACAAGCCACTGAAATGTGAGATAGAGCCACAAAGAATATTAAAGTGAACTTCAGAACAAAGATAAGACAAGTCACAGATAAGTGCCCATAACACTTCATCCAATGCTACAGATCGTACAAAACATATGCCCAAACTTAAACATTCACCATAAAGATTTGATTAAGCCTTCGCATGAGGGAATTAAGTCTGTAACTAGGTCTTTGAGAGATATATTGCCTCAGAATTGACATAGGAGAGGGAATAACAATTCTTTGCATGCGCCTTAGGGCTACAAATCTTTGCACGTTACTACAGTGTGAACATCAGACCTTAGAAGAATTCGATCTCAGGAGAGGGAATAACAATTCTTTGCATTAGCCTTAGGGCTACAAAGCTTTGCATGTTACTACAGTGAGAACATCAGACCTTAGAGGATTTCGATCTCAGGGAGCTCGGATAAAAAAGAGAGAGCTTGAATTGGTCACAGAGAGGATAATAGAGGCCACCAAAATTCGGCCCATGAAAAGTTCCCCAGATGCCACATAAAGCTTGCATTTAAACACAAGGAAGCTTGGTCCGGATCATTAAAAAATTGTAATTCAGTCTAGTAGCCCAGAGATTCTAATCATCAACTGCTCTTTGTTTTGGCTCTGGTACCATGTTGATTTTCTAGGGCACGTTCTAGAATTAAGTTTTTCTTCACCCTATAACTACTTCAATGATCAATTAAACATTAGTTTCACATAGCATTAATTTCAATATCATTCAAGAAGCAACTAATAAACATGAAAAAACAGTAAAGTAACCATGAAACAAAGAGACAAGAGACACAGAAATTAGGCATACCGTCTGGGCAAAACCCACAAGGGGAAAGCTCAGAAAAGTTCTTTCATATGAGGGAGAGAGTTTCCAGATTCATCTATACATCATAAAGAACAATAGCAGAATAATAACCAAACCAGTAACCAAAATCATGATCAAATGCAATGTCAAAAACCAACTCCACTGAAATTTCGGTCCTCCCTTAAATTTCGGCCTCCTAGAATTTCGCCCTTCCTGTAATTTCGTTGGATCAGAGATATATGAGACCAAAACGATCTGTCCAAATGAGGAGAAATGATCTCCTTCATATAGCCTTAAAGTGGGGGTCGAATCGGTGCCACTTAGGGGCATAGCTGACCTAATAAATTTGGAGGCAAATTTAATAATTCAAATTTCCATTTGTTTTTCATGATGAAAATACCGACCATGGCTACCATATTTTTCAACAATTCTAGCAGTTGGTGGTGAGTAGATACCTCGACTTTTGAGGGTATCAATGATGAGGGATGAATTTCCCATCGCCATGATACTAAACAAACTGTTATCAGAAAGGTTCTTTATTGTCATGGAATGCCGCTAGCGTTTCTGCATCACTATTGGTTGCTTTAACTTTTCCCCAAGCAAATCTCATTTCCTGTTGTATGCTGGGCTTAGAAATAATGCTCCTACCCCCCTGCCTTCTTCTTTTTTTGCTGTTTGGTATGTGATAGCTTAGGTGCAGACCATAATTGTTTCTAGTGGTGCACATCTGGTGATTTCCAAGTTTTGGTTTCCGTTTCTTCACTACCTTTTGCTTTGACAACTTTGACCGGGAGTGTTTTTGGGACAAAAAACAGTGCATTGATTAAATCTTCAATACTGTTTGATAGTTGACTCTCTAAAAGTTTTGACATGACATACATTTTGGAATTATTTCAATACAAAATGTTTCTTGTGATTGTTCTGCAATATTGATTTACTTTATTATTTGACTCTTTTAACAAATTTGATTTTCATGGGGTTTTTTTCTTTACTAATTGCAATTTGCAAGGGTGTTCAAGAGCTTTACCTTCTTTAGTAGACGACATAATATTTTTTCTGTGCAGATTAAACTGGGTCCTGGTTCCAACTTGGATCCAATGCCAAAGATTGAGAACTATATTCTGCATCTTTTTCCGAGTCCCAAGCTGAGATTTGTGCGC
This sequence comes from Pinus taeda, assembly GCA_000404065.3. Lineage (NCBI taxonomy): Eukaryota > Viridiplantae > Streptophyta > Pinopsida > Pinales > Pinaceae > Pinus > Pinus taeda. Next base: position 8,888 of record APFE030879660.1, read on the forward strand.
AGGGATTGCTGAATAAGGGAAAAGAAAGGAGTTATAATATTCTTGATTCCCTGCCTCAAGAATCCTTATTGGAGGGAATGCAGCACCCATGCAATGGGTTTTTTATATGGTGGCGGCCATTTACCTTGGCAAGGGTGATATCATTGGTGAATTGTATATTGTGGTTTTTATTCTACTTTGTTGGCATTGTGTATACTTATGATGGTACGAAGCTAGTGTCAGACTTCTGTTTTTTTTCTCTATTTGGCGTTGTCTAACCCAGTTCATGCCAGTAGAGTTGTGCAGAAGCGTACTTGATCCACCTGGATTTTCAGCACGTACCAGTCCAGTATTGTGGAAAGGCTTTAACCTTCTTTGTCTCATTAAAGTTTTTTCTCCTCTAGGATGGAGTTCAAACTGTAATATTAGCGTATGTTTCGTGATAAACTGACTATTGTTGTAACTTTCTCTCACATGTGTGCAGGCACATTCATGCACGCATGTGTTTCTATTATTTATCTTTATTTGTTGTCATATATCATGTACTGATATCAAATGGGACATCTTTTGATACTGCAGTTTCCTATAATTTGAAAATAATTTATAAATTTTAGTATTTATGAGATATATTTCATTAAAAACGATATGAGATACGGATCATAGAAATCTTGATGCATTCTAGTTATATTTTGTAAAAAAGTTATTTTCCGACTATTAGTTGCGTTGTCAGCACTCCAAATTTTACCTAGTCAATATCATTTTACTATTAGCCTCAGGAAGTTGAGTGGCAGCACAAGTAAAATGCAAATCAACGATACTATTCATAGTTCACGTAATATTATTGCAAGTGTGTAATAATGTTATTTAGATTTAGTTTTGTTCCTCCTTTGGTTTAGACTTTTATTTACATTTAGTTTTGTGCCTAAATTTTGGTTTAGTTCTTATAACCAACAACGAGAGTATTTCATGATATCCTCCAGGACTCGCAAGGGATTTTTGTTGATAAATGTTTTAATACTCCCAAAGAAGGTATGGGAAAATGTCCAGCTATAACTATGTAAATGTAGTGTTACTGGAATAGAAACATGGTACCACGGGGTTTTAGGCGTAAGAAGCGGTACCTTGTAAAACCGAGTAGTGCCATCCCTCACGTCTAGCGTCATATGCAAGAATAATTCAATACTAAATCTTTATATCTTTATAACATTTGAAATAATTTATATATTTAAAAAATATTACAAGGTTAAACAGATTTCATCATCAGAATGTGAATATTTTAATGTGATGTTATGAAAAAATGCATTCGCATCCGTGCAACATGTAAAATAGATAGAACCAAAGCTAGAGAAAGAAATTGAAAGAAATTGCTATAGAGAAAGAAATTGCTATTGAGTAGAAAAAATGTATTCGCATCCGTGCAATAAAAAAATGTATTTACATCAGTGCAACATGTAAAAAAATGTAGAACCAAAGTTAGAGAAAGAAATTGCCATTTCGTATTCAAATAATATGAAAAATGTATTCGCATTAGTGGAATAAAAAAATGTATGCACATCATTATAACATGTAAAAATAGTAGAACCAGAGTTGGAGAGAAATTGCCATTTGGTATTCAAATAATATGAATAATATTCACATCAGTGCAATAAAAAAATGTATTCACATCAGTGCAACATGTAAAGATAGGTGTAACCAAAGTTAGAGAAAGAAATTGCTATTTGGTATTCAAATAATATGAAAAATGTATTTGCATCAGTGCAACATGTAAAAATAGATAGAAACAAAGCTAGAGAAAGAAATTGCCATTTGGTATTCAAATAAAAATCTACCATTCAGATTGAAAACTAAGTCTGCCTTTAACTTCATGGAAATATAGTGTATAGTTTGTAACATACGCTACAGATCAATGAGTTCTCATTGGGCATAAGTTGATTCCATATTTACAACATTCAGATCATCTATGTGCCTTATGTCTTGCTAATTACTTTATCTTGTATTTGTTTTTAATTTCTTTTTTCACCAAAGTTCCTTTAGTTTTTGAGAACTATATAGTGGAATGGAATGTCCCTCTGAAGGGATTTTAGATATTGATATTTTCATAATTAAAAAGTTGTAAATTTGACAATTTGACTCAAACAATTACTTTTGGAAAGAAATTGTTAAGGTTATTGTATTTGTTTTTTTGATCAATAAGCAACCATTTAAGAATGACTTAATGAAAGTCCAAGAGAGGTGGAATGTTATATCTTTTTGGTTATATTCGAAACAATGTCGACATTAGGCAATATTGAGGTTTTTTGGTTAAAGAGGAATGCAAGTTTGTATGTGTCTCAGAGCTTTCATGTATAACAAAAGAAAGCAATATTGTTGGTCCAATGATATTGTTTCTATGTCTCACCATTATGCTAAATTGGAATGAATATAGTAAGTGGACAAACTCAATCTTTTTGGTGAGTTATTTTTAATCTAGCCAAGTATGGTTCTGTAACATCTCTCATGTTACTTCTGCTATTTTGTAATGATAATTGTGACTGTAATACCATTGTGGAGAACCACGACTCGCTGAACCTTTGAATAAACATTTGACTATTAATTAAAATTAATTAATTAAAACAATTGAAAAAGGGACAACTTTATGGATCCTTGGTTTGAAAGAAGCTTGTTTGCTCCCATGTTTGAAAAGCCATGACCCACACCCAACCGAAATTAATGTTGAAATTGCTTGTAGCCAAGAGAAACCATTGATTGACAGGTTTATTGAGATGTAATTGGTGTTAAATTGAGTTGGCAAAGCCACTCACAAAGATTATGCGATTGGATTGGAGTGGTGCAAAGGGAGGCGTTGCCCATTTTCCTTATTCCTCTCGTAAGGCTAGAGGGAAAGAAAATATGGGAGGAGCCAAGATAGGGCTTTGTTTGAGGTTTGAAGGGATGCTTTCAAAGAAACACGTAGAGAAGAAGGCGATGCTCTCTCTCTCTTTGTGAAAACACGAGGATGTTGAAGAAAAATATATACACCTTCACAATGAAGAACAAAGGGGGCTCTTTCACTACCTCTCAGTTGTGCTTGTTCAATCGGGCTTTTATATCTGTTTGTGTTACCTTATTTCCTCGTGGGAAAACAAAGTGCATTCAAGGCAACTTGTTGGACATTGTGAAGTGATAGAGCTTAATGTGGCGATGCTGGAGTTGACTTTGAGTATGTACTCTGTGATCTTGGGTCATGACCCATATGGCTTTGTTTAAAGCCCTTGAGCCCTTAACTTTTGAGGCTTGTGTGAAGACCAATGAATGAATGGACCACTAAGTGCTTGATGTTAAGATGATGAATCATTAGAATAGTGGACTGCATCTCTGAAGTACTCGACCACTCCATTGGTGTGAAATTATCCCTTGTGCAAGCATCCCCTTAGACTCTGGATTTGGGTCGGGAGTGGCTCATGCAAGGAAAATTGCTATGTAGCTAGCCTACTATTGGGTGGAGAGTGGGAACCCATTTTTTAGTTGCTTGCTAATCTAACTCACCCAGATAAGTAGAATGGTTTATGCACACCTGCTTTATGGATGTTGAGTTATGCTTTTGTATAATTCATGAATGAATTTTTAAATCTCCATGTATGCATGGTTTACAACTTCCTAAGATGTCCATGACTATATGAATATCTAGTGTTGTTAATTATGTTATGGAGCTTAGGACTTACAAATTAGGTCATATGTTGAGTGATACATAAATGTCTGCACTGTGTTGTCAAATATTGTGTTTATGGTTGATATGTTAACGATGTGTAATGTTATATTTCACTTGGTTGGAAGGCCTAAGGGATGGAATAGGCTATGCACTCGACAGGCTTATGTTGTTTTAGTAGGGAGTTTATAATTCCTCACACATTATTATCAACCATGAATACTTGAATTATAGAGCTTGTTGCCCTATTCATGAATTGCAGATAACTTGCATGTTTTAAATTGTACAAACACTTGTGTTGTGTTAATAATTGCTTAGATCATAAATAATGTGGGAAACTGTAGGTTTAGGTACATTCGTGTTGATATGGATGAACAATGTTGTGTTGAATGTTTAGAGATAATGTATTGTTTAATGATTAGACCATAATCCTCCTTGAGCAGACATGCAACCCTGCGTCTTTTATAATTGGTCAATTGAAAGTCTCCAAACTTGTATATCAACTTGCAAAGGGTCAACAAAGTTGGATTGCTTATAGGTCCTTCTCGGACAACTTGGAATATGTGTGGACTTGGATTTTGATACTATATCCTCTCTCTTGAATTCTAAAGGAGTATCTTGGACCCTTGTTCATTACCGACTACAATGAAGTGTTGTGAGGGCCATGGTTCCATCCCTTGGAGAAAGTATCTTTGCAATTGGCGAGTGGGATCTCCCCTCTTGTCATTTACACTCATTGATATTCGAAGTCTAAGACAACGACTTCAAACCATAATACCCTAGAGTTGGGCTCCTAGCCTTTGGGCCTTTAGAGTGTTTAGAATGAGGCAAGCGAACAAGTGTGATGATAGACCCCAATGCTGGAAGGCGTCGAGGGTGGGCCCATCAAGCATTTGACCTTTAGGCATTTGGGGCACTTGAATGGATCAAGCTAAGCCGTAGTTGATAGTTCCTAGTTTGTCATTATGTAGACCGCAGTAGGTCTCACTAGATTTTTGGTCCTTCGAGTTTTTGACCTTGCAGATGGATTAAGTAGAGTGGGGTTTATAGAAATTCCTTGTAGATTCAAATTGCTAATTTTAATTTACTAAAACAGTAGACTTGAATCTACTCTACTCATCAATGGAAACAATTAAACGATCACGAAATCATGAAGCATACAAGAGAAATAATTCAATCAACACATTACACAATGATTTCCTAGGGAAAGCCACAATTAAAAACCTCTGATATGCATATTGCATTAGTCAGAAAACATGAGAAGATTACAATGCTTTGCTCAAGCCCGAGCAACCTTTGCATTTGTCTCACTGCTTCCTAGAGAACCAAGCCAATACTTAACCAATTTCTCGCTTTCCCAAGTCCCTATTTCCTTTTGTTGTTTCCTTGGGAATTAGCCCCCTATTAATTAAAGGAATTCCTTAAAGGAACTGTGCAATCCATCATAGGCCTTTCACTGACTGCATGCACCACCTGTGCAATTCAGATGATTATACAATTGATAGTACACTGTCCCTGAACTCCAATTTCAATTGGGTAACTCTCAGATCTCACATGCATGAGTTAATTATGAGTGAATGATTAGTGCACTTGTTGATCATTGCGTGCAACACCATACTACTAGACCTCCCACTAGTTTCTCCAACAACTTGAAATAGTTTCACTGACTTTAACTCAGTTAAGCAGAGTTAATTAATTACAACTCAAAATAAACTCAACAAGGGCTCCTATAATGTACGAGACACTCTACATGACTCAAGTTAAACCCTCATCTCGAATTAACTGAGCCAACTAAGTCATATTAACTTAGTTAACTAATACAAGTTGTCATGAGATATGGAATTACAATTTTATTCCTAATTTAATTCAAGGAAAAAGTTAAATTAGGTTTTTTTTGTTGCATTTTCAACACTCCTTCTCAACAAGAAAAGGATTATTTGCTACCCCGATCTTGCCTCTAAGAAACTTGAATTTTCATCTTGACAATGCCTTTGTCAAAATCTCTGCATCCCGTTCCTTTGTAGGAATGTACTCCAACAACATGATTCTCCTCTGCACACAATCTCGTAGATGGTGATACCAAATGTCGATATGCTTGGACCGATTATGAAAAACTAGATTCTCAAAGAGTTTGATACAACTCTGATTATCACAATAAATCACTGTAGGATCCATCTGCTGACCAAATAACCTAATAAGGGTCTTCCTCATCTAGATAGCTTCACAAGATGCTTGACTAGCAACCATGTGCTTTGCTTTTGCCAAACTGAGTGCAACTGATCTCTGCTTCTTACTGTACCAAGAAATTGCTACTGACCCAATACCGAAGATCCCCCCTGATGTGCTCTTCTTGTTGGATGGAATCCCGACCCAATCTGCATCTGTGAAGCCTTGAAACTTCACTCCCTCTGTTCGTCTGGACCAAAGACCAAACTGAGTGGTGCCTCTGAGGTGTCTCAACACATGTTTAACTTCCTTCCAATAGAGTTTGGTTGGCTTAACCATTGCTTGACTAAGCTAGTTAACTGCAAAACATATGTTTGGTCGTGTGTTCACCAAATACATAAGGGATCCCACACGCTGCCTGTAAATAATAGTCTCCACTACTTCAGTTGAAGTAGCAGCTTCCTTCCTCCAATTTCCTGCTAGAGGAGTCTCCATGGGTGGGTTTTCTGCTCTCCATGTGGAACTTTTTCAGTATCTCGTTGGCATACTTTCCTTGAGAGACAAACAGTTCCTCATCTCCTTGCCATACTTCCATGCCAATGAAATAATGCATGAGCCCTAGGTCCTTCATCTCGAATTCTCTTGCAATATCCTCTTTGCGAGACTTTACCAGCTTCTCATCACCTGTCAAAATTAAATCATTGACATAATACTATAATCAACAATTTACCTTCAACCACAATATGGTAAAGGTTTACATTTGCTTCACTTTTCGTGAAGCCCAACATGGTGAAATCGTTGTCAATCCTAGTGTACCAAGCATGGGGTGCTTGTTTCAGTCCATACGACACTCACTTGAGTCTGCACACATGGAACTCTCTGTTGAAGGTTTCAAATCCTTTCGGTTGCTCAATGTACTCCTCTTCCTCAATCACACCATTGAGGAAGACTGTCTTCACATCCCTCTGATGTATCTTCCACCCCATCTGTGCTGAAAGTGCTAGAATAGATTTGATTGAAGAGTACCTTGCTACTGGAGCAAATGTCTCCTCGTAATCAATTCCCTCCATGTGAGAGAACCCTCTAGCCACAAATCTGGCCTTATGTTTCTCCACACTCCCATCTGCAGCTTGCTTTACCTTGTAAAGCTATTTGGAACTCACCACTGACTTGTCTGTTGGTCTTGGGACCACTTCCCAAACACTGTTTCTAATAATGGAGTCATACACCTCCACCATGACATCAACCCACTGGTTACTACTTCCTCGAATGAAGATGGCTCAATCTCTACACTCTTGCTCATCATAGCCATGTAGCTAATGTACCGATTTGGTGACCTCCTCTGCATGCACTGTGATGTGGGTGCTCCTACATTCTCTCTAGCATCATGCATCAATCTGTCAGCCTCTCTAGGACGCTTCCTTCCATCTCTAGAAGTCTCTGCATGAGTGGGTGTTATTCCATATGACCAACAACAAAATATTCTTTAGTGACTTGGAGGAGAAGGACCTCCGTATGTACATCGAAATGGGAGATGATGGAAGGTATAGGGTGATCGACATCGGTACTATTAATTTTAAGAGGGAGTCTGTTTCTCCTCCCACATTACCCAATGCATCACCCAACTACTTGGTTGGATGCATGCCACTAGGCCTTAGATGTGGAATTCGCCTTAAATTCCCTGTCCAATCATCCAAATTTCATTGCTAAGGCACGTCCCACTCAAGCTTCGGCCCCACCCAAAAGGTGTCGCAGACAGAAATGGCCGAAAGAAGGAAACAAGGACTATGCTACTATTGTGACGATAAATAATCCCCCAAACATAAATGCAAGGAACCAAAATTCTTTCAAATTGATGCTACTAATAACAACTCAGTAGATGAAGCTCCATCCCCTGAGGTGCCTAAGGAAGAAGTGGAGGAAACCCAAACCGACCTAGACAATGATCTCACAGCTATGCCAAATGAGCTAGTTATATCACTACATGCCTTGGCTAGAATTTATTTGCCTTAGACTATCAAAATCCGAGGTTTTATTAAACTTAGGCCACTAGTGGTATTGATTGATAATGGTAACACTCTTAACTTTGTCCATAAGTGAGTCGCAAAAGCTGTTCATTTCTTTTTACGGGTGATATCTAATTTCCAAGCCCTGATCGCTGATGGGGGACCATGAAATGTGAAGGATGGTGTGAATATAATAAGCTTCAAATGGGGGATTACCACCTAAAAACCCACATGTTTTCCATTGAAATGGGTGGTTGCGACATTGTCCTTGGTGCTAAATGGATGCACACACTGGGCCCTATCACAATGGATTTCTAGGAGTTATATATGAGCTTTAAGAAGAGTGACCACACTCATACATTGAGGGGACTCGAGGCAGGTGCTCCTACTATCATCAACTCACATCAAGTGGAGAATATTTTAAAAAAGGGCCATCATGGAGTAGTAGCCTAATTTAATGCCATCTAGGCCATTGAATCCACTATTTCTCATATTCATCCGAAGATGCAACAGGTATTAGATCGCCAGCAATGGGTCTTTAAAAAATTTAAAGAGCTTCCACCCTCTAGGGGTGAACATGATCATAACATCCCTTTGGTTCCGAGTGCCCAACCTCCAAATGTTCACCCATATCAATATCCATTTTCCCAAAAGAATGAAATTGAAAAAAACCATCAAGGAACTCCTTGACGTTGGTGTTATCCGTCCCAAGACCATCCCTTATTCATCTCTATTGTTCATGGTTCTTGTTAGGAGTTTTTATTTGTTGTTTTAAGTCCCCTAAATCAAATCATCGACCAAGGATCGTAATCTTTGAGTCCACTGTGTTCCGATTCAAGTTCCAAAATTTAGTACATAATGCTTAATTCCTTCTTTTCATAAGTGCAACAAGCTGAAGTGAAGAAACCTATTAAATCCAATCTCTATCCTATTTAAATTTTCAACAATAGCTGATCTATCTTGAGAATATACTCATAAATGAAGCAGACAAACAAATTGATGCAAAGCCATTATGCAAGCTACTTCATAATTTACAGTTTAAGTAATATGGAGCACTGTTGTAGAATAACACCAATCATTACTTAAATAACCCAACTATTGTATAAACTGAACCATGATATCAATCTTGGCTTTGCTAATAATGATGTAAACAAAGGGGAAACCATTGCTCGAATTTGAAGGTTCTAATAATTACCTAAGAGAAACTTATTACAAATTACTATAGTTCACCACTTAGAAATATTCAATAAGGAAACTTTCAATTCAAATGAGACAGATCACTCGGAGAACTCAACCTCTTTAGAATAATGGAAATCACAGTTGAAACACATAATTAAAAGAAGTCAAACTAGATTCATATTCAACTCCTATATTCACTACATAATCGAATTCATACCAAACCCAGTCTAGATAAAAGTAATGCTCAACTAAAATGTCCTCATGCCAGAGAAAAAGAAAATTCCAATCAAATGAAATCTACTTGTTGAGCCTAAATCCCGGGTCATATGAAGTCAATCAACAAACATTCTACTTTACAAGCATTCTAGAAGATCTAAATACACAACCCCCATTCAATTTTCCACACATTCCACACTGATTGTATTAGGTACTCCATTCAAAAATCCAAACACTGTTCTAAACTAAAGCTATTATAATCAAACTCAGGAAACCTTTTCACAACAAGAATTACACTTCAATTTCAATTCAATCCTATTCTAACGATGGTAGGTTCCGGAACCAACAGGGTCAATTGCAACCAATATTTATTTCACTACTCCTGAGCATTCCTCACATAGGCATAACATTACAGAACTCAATACTGAATAGAAAACAGACAGAGCATAAAACCAATTTCATTCCTAAACTTGTGATATGGTAATTCACCCTTGTATGTTTTCAAATTAAGAATACTCTTCAAACATTCTGCGCTATGCAATCATATCATAGAAACCATTCATGTATTAGAAATCATCACTCAATACAATCCTTCTTGGTCTTTAATAATTGAGAAACATGATCTATAGCATTCGGTGCAGATCTATGAAACAAAGTAGATATTTTAAGTACATAATAAAGATAACGATTTTGAGATCTAAGCAGTAACTTCCTTAAACAAAATTCATACTTCTAAATGTTTATCAAATGTAATTTCTATTATCTATATAACTGCAGAACTTGTTTCCAGGGTGTGGTGGGCCCTTGCCACTACTAGAGCAAGTTTAAATTAATTCAATACTGTTAAAAACTAAACTAAAGAAAACCATAATACTCACAGAGGATTAAATGTTGGATCAAAATTATATATTAAAGTTCATAATGTAAATTCGAATGGCATATACATCATCACTACAATGTCTTCTGAGGCAAAGCTCACTTATACAAAAACTACTTGATAGTCTTTTCTCTTACTTCTTCCTTAGCCTAGATACATAACGCGTCGGACCTTAAAAAGGTTCAACTGATGGAAGCTAGATCTCACTGATTAACCAAAAAAACCAAATAGATAACATCAAAACTAAACTAGAATGCATGAAATATTCGTGAATGATCTTTAGATAGATCCCAGACTAAACTGGGCTGGGTCATGTTGTGATTAACGAAATCGATCTCCTTCTTGAGTATGAGGACGTTAATTTTGGAACATCCTAGATACAATTTTGAATATCAGCTGCTAAATAAGGTACAAAATCACAATGCATAGTCGATTATAGAATGGTGGTTTCATAATAGGTTGCTGGATGAGTTGTCCATCAACGTGTGCTGTCCATCCATGAGCGGCAACCTCTGTTACCTATATACGTGCTTCAAGGTCTACAAGTACAAATAATGATCAATCAAAAGTAGTCCAATGGATATGAGCTTGTTAATATCTACTCAAATTTAATCAAAAGCATATGAAAATACTTCTAAGTAAATATTATACCTCCATTTTCAAAATAGCATAGTTTGATAGTGAGAATATAGTACAAAAGGGGAACAAGGAGGTAAATGTCGATAGAAACAATAATGTAGTAGGTGTAAATAGGTACAAAAGTAGGGACCAACATCCCCCCATGCCTAAAGGTTGCATGCCCTCATGCAGCGATCATCTAGTCACCAAAATTATGGTAGGCCAAGCTTTACATTCTCACTGCTTTGACCAAAACTTCCAAGCCAGGACTGTCTTTCATAAGATATTTCTGAAAATACAAAGCTATTTTCTGAGCATTACGCCGCTTGACGGGGTTGCAACCAATTCAACTTCCAACGAACCAAACACTTGTTCCTTAAAACTAATGCATCATTCTTAGACACTAGAGAGAGATTTGTGTCTCAATACTGGTTGTTAACATCCCGCACATAACGAAATAAGGTTTTCTACTTATGTGGTTTATCCTTCAACTTCGCGTTTTTCTTTTGTAACTTAGCCATGAGCAATTGCAAATCCTCTTCATCATGAACAAAGGGGGTTTTGGATGGTACCGTAAGTTGCTGAGAATTAATCCCACCATAGGCCGACCGAGTGTTTCTCCTTTTGGGGTTGGGTAGCTGTCCTTGTTTCTTCTTTCCTGCACTTTTGCTAGGTAGGTTTTAGGCAGAGAGCTACTTAGCAGATCCTAGTCAATATCTTGTGGGTTACTTCCCTCAAACAGGCGGTCTTTTGCTTCTTCATTCATCACAGGGGGCTTCTCGATTACTTAGTCAGGAGAAGACAAAACATGAGCAGGCTCTCGATTATAACTGCCTGAGATAGATAAACCTTGTTTATACATGCTTCGAGTTCGACGTCGACTCTGAGACATAATCGAGTTTTCTGTTGCTTTCTGAAGGGGTGTAGATGACACAATTTTTGATCTTGGGTTGCCTTGAAAAAGTTTTCATTTCTTTTAAGGGTAACCTTGACCCTTTCGTCTTGCTGTTCGGTTGCTTCAATGGTGGGATTGATGACTTCTGTGGAAGGTTTCTTCTGTTTTTGGACCTAAGATTTCTTAGCGGACGCCTCTTTATGGTCATGTTTGCATTTCTGTACTCTGCTTTCCTTATATTTATTCTTCCCTCCTAATATCAGAGTCATTTTTTCAACTGAAGCACTAGGGTTTACTAGTGCTTTTAGAGGCTTCCCTACAGAGTTCTCTTCTACAATAGTCGTAGGTACCTTTGTAGGACTAGGGCCTTGATGAAAACCAAAACTTAGTGGAATCTCAACCCCAAAACTTGAGTTCTTTAACGGGGGACTGATAAGCCTTTGTCATCATTTCACCTGGGTTTCCTCTCTAGGAAAGTTCTCAATAAGAAAGTCTTCCTAACACTTCCGTTGTTTGCTTAGCTTCGCGACCACTAACATCTTAATGAGACTATTGTGACATATACTGGTTTCAGGGTTTTTACTTGCCGAATGAACTCCTTTTGCAACTTTATGTAGACTCTTATGCAGAAAGAAATAAAATTAACCTCTCATCCTTCTGCAAAATGTAATAACATTCTGATATGGTAGAGAAAGATGGAAACATACCTACCTTTGCATGTGATGAAACTCTGTAGCACTGTAACAAGCGGGTACCATTTCTCATCGAGGTAGCTACACGAAACTCCTTTCGACCAACTCAGAGTTTGATAGGCAGGTTTAAGGAATTTCACAAAGTCTGACAAGTCGATTGGTCCTCACTTGAAGAACTTTTCACTGGGAAAGGAAATCCTGTCACTTTACTGATAGACTCCTCAAACTTGATATTCCAAATTTCCATGACCTCTCCATTTAAGCTTTAAGAAAAGGTGGAGGCCACTTTGTCATTATACCCTTGAAACTTCGAAGGAATCCAATCCAACCCTTCTCCTCAAACAATTCTCTACAACTCACATATTTTGGACTCCTGGGAAACTGAACAAAAGTGGGCTCATGGCATTCAACCCCCTTGCTTGAGTAAAAAAAAATTGGAATATTTTCCTTGCAGCAGTGGATACTCACAATTTCCCTCCTTATCACTTTGAGAGAGAAAATTACCATACCAATTTCCTCAGCCTTGAATCATTTTTTTTTAAAGAAAACGTTTGGACAACTGGAGTGACAACCTACATGTGTGATGGAAATGATGAATCAACACTTTAACATGAGCTCGTACAAGGCAGAATGAATGAGTGAGAGGATTGAAAGGGTGGCAGTGCCAATGGAGGACGACTGAATCATAACAAATAATGGAGAAGATGACTACTTAGCCCATAATACATATACTTCCAATACAATCTAAGCAAATAAACATTCACATACCTTGGTTTTGAATTTTAATAATGTTTGAATCTAGAGAGCAAAGATAACAACACTGATTTCCATTGTTGGAGATGCATGATGCTCATAAATGATATTGTAATGATGAATTAGCTCAGGGTATAAAAATGATTCCAAAATATCATTACAGTATCACTCATATGAATTGAGTGCTGATAAGCATAAATTATCCTTGTAATTCTTTTAAACCCTTAAAAAAAAAAAAAAAAAAAAAAAAAAAAAAAAAAAAATATCAATAAAAAAAAAAAAAAAAAAAAAAAACATTCTAGTAGTCCTCCTTGATGTATTATAATGCCAAGTTGAGTACATAATGCCAATGCTAAGTTAGGTAAATAATCCTTTGAGCCGAATTGAAAGATGTGCATAATTTCTTTAATTCTTAGTGAAGCATAACTGATTCCTAGAAACATAAGAACAATTTCAAAATGTTGCCGTCCTATTATCCATATTGACTGCCTATGCTAACACCTTTGAATTTTTTTTCACCAATTCAGGAGCTCTATTTGATTTATAATAGTGCCAGGTTAAGTATAGAATCCATTTGAACTGAATTGAAAAATGAACAAAATTTCTTCTTGGAATATCCCATGCAACTTGATTGGAGACTTTGCCTATTGATAGTTATACAGAACCTGAAAACATCATCCCATGGAATTTTAACAAGCTTGGAATGATTATTGCCTAGGGCATTTCATTTTTAGAGAGTCTGAAATGCACAAAAGAAGACTCCAAAGTTCTCTTTTCCGTCCTTATTTTGTTGAGTCCGAAAAAGGATAATTCCATGCTCAACATATCCATAAGCATTGCCACCTCCTAAATTTATCGAGCCCGAGTTAGCCACTACTCGGGGTATTCCTTTTTAGAGACTCTGAAAAACCCGAAGTAGACTCCAAGGGGTGTCTTTTACGTAATTATTTTGCTAAGCCCGAGAAAGAAAATTTTTGTGCTCAAAAAATCCCTAACTACTACTGTTCCATTAATATTTAGGAGCCTGGATTAGTGTTTGCTCGGAACGTTTAGTTTTTGGGAGTCTGAAACGTTCAAAGAAGACTCCAAAAGTTCCTTTTCCATAAATAATCTGCCAAGTTTGGTTAAAGGAATAAACTTACCCTTGGCAGATTTCCCTTTTATTCTATGTGAGCTGCGATGGAAAACAAAAGAGTCAGGTCACTGTTATTTTATACTATGTACATAAATACAAATGTATAAAATATAAAGAAAATCAGTTCGAGGAACTAGTAGGAGTTGGATCCTTTCCTTGAAACAACTCTATTTCTGGATCTCTCTTTACTTCCTACAAAAAAGCTTGGCGAGAGAGCAATCGGTGGTATATCTTCAATCGATGGCCATTTACCATAATGAGGTCTGATCAACATCAATGGTTTTTATTCTAACAAGCCATTATCGAAGACCTCTTCCACTTCATAAGGTCCCAACCATCTAGTCAAAAATTTCCCTTTAAAATGTTTAAATTTACTGTCATATAATAGTGCTCAATCTCCTGGTTGAAAAACCTTCTTCTTGATGTACTTGTCATGCCACTGGGCTCTATGATCCTGTACTAACATGGTTCATTGAAACACATCCTTCCTAATTTCGTCAAGCTCATTCCACTGTAGTAATCTTTGCTCCCCGACTTCATTCAATGTCATTCCCAATTGAGTGGCTGTTCAAAATGTTTTCGCTTGAAATTTTATGGGGTATAGAACTTGTTTCCAATATATTAACTCATAAGGAGTGTGTCCAGTCACATTCCTCCAAGTTATCTGCTAAGCCCACAATACCTCAAGTAGCTTGTCAGCCCAATCACCATGGTGAAGTTGAATTGTCTTAGTTAGGATAGACTCCAGGACTTTGTTTGTAGATTCCACCTATTCGTTTGCTTGGGGGTAGACTTCCGATGTTTGATATTATATTGTTCAATAATAGCCTTCACTAGTTTGGACATGAATTGTGTGCCTTGATCTGTCACAATATCTCTAGGCACCCCAAACCAAGTGAAGATATCCTCAAAAAGGAAATCTACCACTTCTTTTATGAAGCATAATATAAGGCCTTGGCTTCTACCCACTTTGTTACGTAATCAATGCAAATCAGTATGTATCTCTTTTTCTTGGATGTGGGAGAGATGGGCCCCACAAAATCCAATGCCCAGTTCTCAAAAGTTTCTACTGATATCTACATTTGGAGAGGCGTTTCATCTACTGGAACTGGTCTCCCCATTCTCTGACAGGCATCACAAATTGATACAAACTTTTTAGCATTTTTGAAAAGTGTGGGCGAATAGTAGCCCGCATGTAGGAATTTGTAGGCTATTCTTTTATCCGCAAAGTGCCCACCACAGGGCTCACTGTGGAAATATTTCAACACATCAAACATGTCATCCTCCCGCACACACCTTATCATGATGAAATTGGGTGCTATGCAGAACAAGTCCCCATCTATCTAAGAATAATTGGCACTCCACTGCACAATATTATGTTTTTCATATTGGAAAGATTTTTGGGAAGCCTCCCTGTCACTAAGTAGTTAGCCATGTCAACAAACCAGGGAGTGAAGGTTGAAATGAAAAACATATCTTAATCTGGAAAATCATCTGGAACTGGTACGGGTGTTGTATCTTGGGCAATATTCATTCAGGATAGGAAATCCACA
Source organism: Pinus taeda (assembly GCA_000404065.3). Taxonomy (NCBI): domain Eukaryota; kingdom Viridiplantae; phylum Streptophyta; class Pinopsida; order Pinales; family Pinaceae; genus Pinus; species Pinus taeda. The sequence goes on from APFE030879660.1 coordinate 24,642, forward strand.
ACCAAATTATCTGGTCTAGGCCTGTCAATCACAATAATGTTAAATTCTTGTAACAAAATTAGCCATCTTGTAATTCTTCCATTAGTAATAAGCTTATTTATAAGAAATCTAATGGCTGAATGGTTAGTATGGACAAGTCTCATATCCAGTAATATAATGTCTAAATTTGTTAATGGCATGAACGACTGCTAATAATTCCTTTTTAGCAACTGTATAATTTAATTATGCAGCAAGAAATTCTTGTTAACAAAGTAAATAACGTAAGGAAAGTGATCCTCCCTTTGACCCAACACTGCTCCAAGAGAAGTGTCTGATGCATCTGTACAAATGTGGAACGAGAAAGACCCGTTAGCCCTCACAATACTAGAGCAGTAGTCAATTTATCCTTTAGTTCCTAAAAAGAATTATGACAGTAAGTATCCCATAAAAAATCAACATCTTTGGTAAGAAATTTAAACATAGGTGATGCAATTTTGGCAAATTTTTCAATAAATCTCCTATAGTACCCTACATGTCATGCCCCTATCTTGGCAGTGATCTTTCAACTACACATAGGTAGGTGCGACACTGCTACCCAAATTATTTTCACCAATACTAATGAGTACGGACTACGCCTAACATTCAACACCTAGATAATTTTCTTCAATTACACTAAGCATTCATCATTTTACACAGTGGAAATAAAATTCATCATCATCCATAAATATGATGAATAGATAAATCTTCTTTTAATGGGAGGGGAAAATCCTTGGTTAGAGTCTGCCCAAATAATAATAATAACAATCTTTTACAAGTATTTTACATACACATCCTTTTCCAGGCAACCCCAAGTTTCACCTTGACAATCTGTCCAAAACACCTCAACTCGACCTGCCCGTTCAACAGTTCCCAAGTCTGTCATTCAGGGTGGCCCATGCCTATCGTGCAGCTCGCCCTTGGTTCGTTCATAGTTCATTCAAATTTTTTAGCTCGTTCGAGTTGTTTAGCTCATTCAACCCGTTCGGGTCGTTCAACTCGTTCAGCTCGTTTGGCTTGTTTAGCTCGTTCATCCCGTTCGGGTTGTTCAACTCATTCAACCCGTTTGATTCTTTCAACTCGTTCAACCCATTCGACTTGTTCATCTCATTCAACTGATTCATCTCGTTCAGCTCATTCAACCTTTTCGTCTCATTCAACTCATTCAGCTCGTTCGACTCGTTCAACTCGTTCAGCATGTTCAGCTTGTTCATCTCGTGTAGCCCGTTCGGGTCGTTTAGTTCGTTCAGCCTATTCAGGTCATTCAGGTCGTTCAGGTTGTTCGATTCGTTCAACTCATTCAGCCCATTCGGGTCATTCATCTCGTTCGCTCATTCAGCCCTCCGGGCAAGAGCGCCCCCCTGCAACACGCCGAATTCGAAACTCGTTTCCTTCTTTGCCTTGGCTCAGTACTGTAACCCTCGGTCTGCCCGAACCTTGCCCTCTTTGTTTTCTCATCCTCCTTGCTCATCCAAGTGTTTAGACCGATGCCTTATGCTTGAACTTGCTTAGTTGGATGATGCCTTTCTCCTCCATCTCGCCCTCCAATATATATGCGTCCATCAAGGATAAAGGGGGGTCGGCCTACCTAGGCCGACCATACAAGTCACCACATAAAATATAAAATATACGTTGTTTCACCCAACTCGTCGCTCTATACATTGGCCCACTGACTTGTTGGTTTTTCGACATCTCCTATAAACTTGTCACACGTTCCCATACTTAGATGATTTTCCAATTTTCAGTTTTTCGACTCTCCTAATGGCTTGTCACAACTTGTCATCGCAAGTCATCGTTGCACGTTTTCCTGGGTGCATTTAACTAAATGCCCCGCTCGTCGCCTTTAATCGAAGATATGCCATCACCCCGTTGCACATCGCAAATGACCAGCTCATGGGCGTAACATACTCCCCCACTCTAAATGGTTTTCATCCTCAACAACACCATCATACATCGCTGCAAAGTGTCGCTAGCTCCAACATTTGTAAAAATGTCCATGTTTCCCATCTTTGCTCTGCCATCGCATATACCATCAAGGCTCATGCCTCCATGAATAGGAAAGTCTCCTCAATCCATGATCATCAACCACATCCTTCATAATCTCCACATGCTACCCCACCGTTGAAGGCTGGTCCCTCCAACTCAAGCTACATGCTCTCATTGCAACATATATCATGTCGACCCCATCATGTATCACCATCATGTGAACTACTACCATGATACTCCATCACAACTCAAACATATCTCGATAAAATTTCGGATCCCATGATTTGAACTAGTCGGGTGATCAATCCAATTGTCACTCTCAAACCATAAGAATGCATCTCCTCATGCCATCATCAGTCGTTTCTCTCAGCATCCTGTCACCACATCAACTCGATCAAGAATCTATCCCATCTCCATCAAAGTGTAAGTAAGCCATGCCAAGGTCCATGAAGTAATATCCATCTCATCCTTAACATGCTTTCCATGATGTTGGTGTCGACGTGCTACATGTCAATCAATCACATCTATCCAAACATCATAATCCATATATGTGTGAGGTCCATCTCCTCAAAATGAAGAGATCATCTCATCAAACAGGTTCCCAATGTGCCACATCCAGGTCCATGAAGCAATCTCCATCTCATTTGTAATATGCTATCCCTCAAGTATGTCAAAGAAAAAAGTATACACCTGTCTCATCATCCATGTGCTGCCCATGGTCATAGACCAATCAATCTCCATGTATCAAAAGAGGTTAAGCCTAGAGTCAACCCATGCCCAAGTGTTTCCAACAAGGCATCAACATCGCTGCAACTCTATCAACTCCAAAGTGTCTCACCTCGATCATCTCCATCAAGTTACTCCCCCTGAAAGCACTCCATAAATGTGCCCAAAGGTATGCATCCCATACTACATCACAGCCAAGTACACCTCTGACCTCAGCTCCTCAATGAATCAAATACTCTAAGACCACCATAATATGAAGTCTCCAATGGCTGCAACTATCTCAAGTCATCATGAGCTCCATGAATCATCTCCATCCAACATATCAGCAAGAATACATGTCTCAGCCTCAAAGGTCCCTGCAAGATGCCTCTGCTCTCCATGTAGTATGGATACTCAATAATCTGCTCACAAATCCAATCAGTCCATGGCCTTGTTGTACAAACGTGCACAACATCCCCATCGGCTCATAAGTAAAATGTCTCCATGTTGCATTAGCAAATCCATTCACACAACATCACTTTGCCTTGGCACTCCTCACTGGATGCCCATAAGTGACATCTCTATATAAGTGCACCTGCATAATGTCCCTACATAATGTCTTCCATGCTCCATCTATCCAAGTTGATGTCCATGACTTAAGTTTCCCATGTTGTCTAACTAAGTAGACCCATCACAACATCGGTCATCTCACCTTAGTCCTCAATCAGGTTTAGTGCCCTCGGTCACTCAAACCACATATATCATCATGTCATAGGTTCCTTCCATCATTGCTCCCCCACTAAGGGTCCACCAAGACTATCCCTTGGTCTCAACCACGAAAAAGTCCACCTCAGTATCATATCATCAAACCTCAAGTACCATATCTTCAAAATTTCTTTCCAAGACCTCAAGTTCATCTCGAATCCATGGGTTCTCTTCTTTCATCAACTTCAACCTGTATAAGGTCAACAAGAGCCTCCCTTGGCATTCTTCCCAACTTGCCATGTCTCGTTGTTCAACTTGGCCCAAGCATAATGCTTCACCTCTGCTAAACCTATCATGAAGTGTAGTAGTAACACTTCAATATGAAAAACTCGATTCTCTAAATCAAGATATGATACCATTTGTCACGAAGTGAAGTTGTATCACTTCCTTCGTTTTCCAAATCTAGGATTCAATACCAACTTTCACGAAGTGCAGTGGCATCAGCTTCTTCCAAATATAGTCTCTGATACCAACTATCATGCCCCTATCCTTGCGGTGATCTTTCAATCGCACATAGGTAGGTACGGCACGCTACCCAAATTGTTTTCACCAACACTAATGAGTATGGACTATGCCTGACATTCAACGCTTAGATATTTTTCTTCAATTACACTAAGTATTCATCATTTACACATCGGAAATAACATTTATGATCATTTATAAATATGCACAGTGGATAAATATTATTTTAATGGGAGGGGAAACTCCCTGGTTAGAGTCTACCCAAATAAGAATAGCAAAAATATTTTACAAGTATTTTACATACACAACCTTTACCAGGTAAACCCAAGTTTCACCTTGACAATCTGTCCAAAACACCTCTACTCAGATTGCCCATTTAGTAGTGCCCAAGTCTGTCGTTTAGGGTGGCCCATGCCTGTTGTGCAGATCGCCCTTAGTTTGTTCACCATTCGTTCAGCTCGTTTAGCCTGTTTGGGTCGTTCATCCCGTTTGGGTCGTTCATATTGTTCAACTCGTTCAGTCTGTTTAGATCATTCAACTTGTTCAACCCGTTCGGTTCGTTCATCCCATTCAGCTCGTTTAGCCCGTTCGGTTCGTTCAACCCATTCGGCTCGTTCAACTTGTTCAGCTCGTTCGACTTGTTCATCTCGTTCAACCTATTCGGGTTGTTCAGCTCGTTCGACTCGTTCATCTCGTTCAACCTATTCGGGTCGTTCAGCTTGTTCGACTCGTTCGAGTCATTCATCTCGTTCATCCCGTTCGGGTCGTTCAACTCGTTCACCCCATTTAGCTCGTTCCGCTCATTCAGCTTGCCGGGTGGGAGCGCCCACCTGCAACACGCCGAATCCGAAACTCATTTCCTTCTTTGCCTTGGCTCGGTACTGCGACCCTCAGTCCACCTGTACCTCACCCTCTTCATTTTCTCGTCCTCCTTACTCGTCCAAGTGCTTAGACCCATGCCTTATGCTTGAACTTTCTTGATTGGATGATGCCTTTCTCCTCCATCTCGCCCTCCAATATATATGCGTCCATCAAGGATCAAGGTGGGTCGGCCCACCCAAGCCGACCATACAAATCACCACATAAAATATAAAATATGCGTCAGTTCATCCAACTCGTCCCTCCGCACGTCAACCCACCAACTCGTCGGTTTTTCAACACCTCCTATAAACTCGTCGCACGTTTCCATACTTAGACGATTTTTTGATTTTAGGTTTTTCGACTCTCCCAATGGCTTGTCACGCGTTTAACCAAACACCCCTCTCGTTGCACGTGCTAGCTCGTCGCCTTTAATCGAATATATGCCACTGCCTCGTTGCACATCGCAAATTCTCATCTCGTGGGCGTGACACTACATGTCCCAAGAAACTTCTTACCTCTTTTTGTGCTGTGGGAATTGCAATATGTGATATTACCTCTATTTTTGCAGGGTTAACTTTTATCCCCTCATGTGATACGTGATGTCCCAAGACAATCCCCTTAGTTTGCATCATTTTACATTTAATACTACTAAGGGCCAAATGAAATTCTTGACAATGAATCAATACCTTTTTCAAGTTCTCCAAGGCTTGATGAAAATAATCCCCATATACTGTGAAGTCATCCATATAAACTTTTACACAGTCATGTATCAAATCAAAAAAGATATCCAAAACAACATGTTGAAAAGTAGTAGGAGTGTTATTGAAAAGTAGTAGGAGTGTTACATAAGCCAAAGGGAAGAACTCAGTAGGCATAGGTGCCCCATGGGCAGGTAAAGGTGGTCTTCTCTTGATCTTTTAGGGCCATTTGAATTTGGTTATAGATGCTATATCCATCCAGAAAAGAAAAATCCTTTTTCCCTAATAATGTGTCAAGTACCTGATCAATAAAAGGTAAAGGAAAATAATCCCGCAAATTAGCCTTATTCAGCTCTTGATAATATATGCAGATTCACCATTTCACATTTTTCTTTGGGACTACCCCCAAGGATGACACCTATTTTCTGTCGGAAATAGGGTAAATGAAATATGCACTTAAGAGTTTCTACAATTTATCTTTAACAATTTATTTAAGAGTTGGATTCATTCATTTTTGTGGCTGCCTAACAGGTCTAATCTCTTCATTCATATAAATGTGATGTGTACAAGTGTTTGGATGAATACCTTTCATATCCAAATAATCCCAAGGAAATGCTCCAGACTGCTTTTGAAACATACTTAATACCTGCTCTTTCTGTTTTGTACTTAATTCAGTACCAATATACAATGTTTTTCCAACACAAATTTCAATAAGTTCAATATTTAATTTGATTTTTTCTTCTAGAGATTCCATAGTGAATGATGCAAATAAAACATGGTGACAAGTCTCCTGAAATTCACTGCTAATTAAAACATGATGATAACCATTAAAAGAAACAAGATAATTGATGCAATTAATATCAAACAAAAAATGCTGCAAAATATGTTCTTCTGATTGTTCTTGAAATCCCCTTGATTTCTCTAAGGTTAGTAAGGGAAGCATAGAATATTCTTCTCCATAAGGAATTTCTAACCAAAGAGGTACTTCTGTGGCCATTTGGGCAGATGGAAATATAGTTAATTCCTGATTTTGTAATCCATTAGAAATAATCATTTCCCCATTTCTGCACCTAATGACGACATCGACGGTGGCCATCCAAGGTCGACATAAGACTACTGGATGTCTAGGTCTAGATGTTTTTGGGGAAATTACCACGAAATCAACTGGGTATTCGCAGGAAGCTATTGTTACCACTATATCTTCTAGGATCCCCATAGGTTTAATAATGGACTTATCTGCTAGTTCCAATAATATGGGTGTAGGCCTGACTCCTTGTAGTTATAGTAATGTCATGGTATCAATTGTCATAACATTAATGTCTGTGTTATGCTCTTTAACCTGCAAGACGATACCCGAATACCAAATATGCGAAGCAATATACCCAGAACATAGAATAGCTAGTAAAAAGAGCAAGTATTTTATTATTCAGAAAGCAATGTTCACTTGCCTCTTCGAGGGGGCAACCTCCAATAGAGCAGAGCTTGATGACAAAATAAGACACGATGCTCCTCGCAGGGAGTCTCTATATTTTATATATGACTCATACATGCAATACCATGGATCAATACCATGGGTTTTATTAATAGCATCTATCTAATACCATGGCCCATTTGCAACTAACTGTGGTCCCGTCATTAATTGCAGGTTAACCACTTACAATTATTAATATGGGATTTATTGACTCTTTAGTATGACTCGATCCCACTACATAAATAAGGGGGTTAGGGTGGGACCCTAACATGCCCTCCCCCTTAAGAATAGCCTTGTCCTCAAGGCTGAAGCTACAGAAACTGCTGAAGAATAGTGGCTGGTTCCCAAGTTGCATCTTCCGGAGAGGTGTCTTTCCACTTGATGAGGACTTCCCTAATCACGTGGCCAAGCAGGGGCCTTTCTCGTGTGTCTAGGACCTGTTCAGGTTGGAGCTAGATTGACCCTTCCTCGTCCAATTCAGGTAGACTGGTTTGAATTTTGCAATTGTTCCCAATCACTTTCTTGAGGCATGAGACATGGAAAACTGGATGGATTTTTGTAGTAGGCGGAAAAGCTAGCTTGTAGGCTACTTCTCCAATGTAATGAAGTACTTGATATGGTCCGTAGAATTTTGGAGATAGTTTCTGACAACCCTTGTCTTTGAGTGATGTTTGCTTATATGGTTGTAGCCTAAAAAATACCTGATCCCCTTCTTGAAATTGGCGCTCTGAGCGATGCTGGTCTACCTGTTGCTTCATGAGGTTTTGAGCTTGATGAATATTCTCTTTAAGATGGGCAAGCATGGTTGCATGGTTTTGTAGGAGTTGATCCACTGCTTGTACCTTTGAGCACCCCTTGATATAAGAAGTAGGGGAAGGAGGGAGTTGACCATATACTGCTTCATAGGGAGTCATTTTGGTGGTGGCATGATATTGGGTTATACCACCATTCAGCCAGAGGTAACCACTTACCCAAGGTGTTTTTTTTCTGAAGTGAAACACGAAGGTAGGTTTCCAAACATTTGTTGACAGCTTCAGTTTGACCATCTGTTTGTGGATGATAGGAAGTACTGAGTTTTAGTTGGGTGCCTTGTAGCTTGAAGAGTTCCTGCCAAAAATTACTGGTGAAGATCGGGTCACGATCGGACACAATAGAAGTGAGCATGCCATGCAATTTGAAGATCTGATCCATGAAAGATTGAGCGACCAAAGTCAGTGTAAACGGGTGGGGTAGGGCGCAAAAATGATAATACTTCGAAAGTCTGTCCACAAACACCATGATGACTGACTTGTTTCCTGACTTTGGAAGACCTGTAATGAAATCCATAGAAACCTCCGTCCATATTGATGCCGAGATGGGCAACGGTTGTAATGTGCCTGGTGCTTTGACGGTCTCCCCTTTGTGGCGTTGACAGACATTGCATTCTGCTACAAAAGTAAGGATGTCCTTTTTCATGCCTGTCCAAAAAAATGATCTTCTGGTGCGAGCATACGTCTTTTGAAAGCCTGAATGTCTTGCAATGGGGGATGAGTGCAATTCTGCCAAAATGCGACTTTTGGGGGTGGATGTTGGTGATATTACGACTCTGTCCCTGTAGCGAAGAATCTCATCCTGCCACGAGTAGCCCTTGGTGGAATTTTGAACCGCCTGCAATTGAGAAATGAGTTAGGAGAGCCCGGGATGTGAAAACCATTCCCTGCGAGCCTCTTCAATCCATTCTAGAATGGGAAGGGAAATTTCTAGCAGGGTACTTTCCTCCTCAAATTGGCGAGATAATGCATCTGCTACACTATTTTCTCTCCCTTTTTTGTAAATGATCTCATAATCATATCCCAACATTTTGGCGAGCCATTTATTTTGTTGTGGGGAGGATAGGTGTTGCTCCAAAAAATATTTAAGACTGTGATGGTCTGTGTGGATTTGGAAACGTCGCCCCAGTAAGTAAGGTCGCCAGGTCTCTACTGCATGTAAGATGGCCATCATTTTACCTTCTCATAGGTAGATTGGCCCAGATTCTTCCCACTTAGTTGTTGGCTTGTGAAGGCCAAAGGTCGACCTTCCTGCATTAAGACCGCCCCAATACCTGTACCCGAAGCATCACATTCAATGACAAAAGATTTGGTGAAATCAGGTTGTGCTAAGACTGGAGTGGAACACATGGCATTTTGAGAGTTGTAAATTCCTGCTGTGCGTCCTCATTCCAGAAGAATGAATTTTTCTTCAGGAGTTGAGTGAGGGGCTTCACTATGCGACCATAATTGCAGACAAATTTGCGATAATAGCCTGTGAGACCCAAAAATCCTCTCAGGGTCTTCAAGGTCTTAGGTTGAGGCCAATCCTCCATTGCTTGGATCTTTTTTGGGTCCACCTTGACACCTGCACGCCTCACAATGTGGCCCAAATACTCAACTTCTTCCATGCCAAATGAACACTTGGACATCTTAACAAATAATTTATGCTTGCGGAGCAGTTGCAAGAGTAGATCTACATACTGAAGATGTGCAGCCCAAGTGCAACTATAGATGAGGATGTCATCGAAGATGACAAGGACGAATTTCCTGAGATATGGTTTGAGAAGATGGTTCATAAGGCTCTGAAAAGTAGATGGGGCATTACAAAGACCGGATGGCATGACTAGGAACTCATAATGGCCTTCATGAGTTCGGAAAGTAGTCTTTGGAATGTCGACTTCCTTCATGCGAATTTGGTGGTAGCCTGAGCGAAGATCCAGCTTAGTGAAGAATTGAGCCCCATTGAGTTCATCCAGCAAATCATCGACCATCGGGATGGGAAATTTATATTTGACTGTCAACTTATTGAGGGCCCTGAAGTCTGGACACATCTGCCATTCCCCATCTTTCTTGAGTACCATGACCACCGATGATGAATAAGGACTAATGCTGGGACGAATGACACCTGCTTCCAAAAGTTCCTTGATTATTTTTTCTATTTCATTCTTTTGGGTGAACGGATATCTGTATGGGCACACATTTGGGGGTTGGGCCCTAGGAACCAAGGTGATGCTATGATCATGTTACCCTCTCGAGGGTGGAAGCTCATGAGGCTTGTCAAAGACCGGCAGATGGTTATTTAAAATCTATTGCATCTCAGGATGAATCGACAGAGACTTGGTTTTGACTGCCTGGATGGCATTAAATTGAGCTATAACTCCATGATGGCCCTTTTTTAGTAATTTTTCCATCCTATGCGAGCTGATGATAGAGGGAGCTCCCGCTTGGAGTCCACGGAGGGTATGTGTGGAGTTGTTCTGCTTAAAACTCATATATAACTCCTGGAAATCCATTGTGATTGGCCCAAGAGTGCGAATCCATTCAACACCGAGGACAATGTCGCACCCTCCCATGTGTATTGCAAACATGTGGGTCTTCAACTGATAATCCCCCATTTGAAGTTTGACATTTTCACAACGGCCTTCACATTTCATTGTGCCCCCACCCGCAATTTGGACTTGGAAGTTAGAAATTGCTCGTACAAAACAATGCACTACTTCCGTGACTTTTTGATGGATGAAATTATGAGTACTTCCACTATCAGTCAAGACTACTACTGGGCGATGTTTAATAAAACCTCTGATTTTGAGAGTTTGAGGTGAAGAAATACCTGGCAAAGCATGCAGTGAAATAACTGGTTCGTCAGGGACATTGTCCTTTTGGTTGTCCTCTTCTACCGCCTCAGGTTCCTCAAGTGGTGGATCTTCCTCCGATGAGCTGTAATCAGTGGCATCGATTTGAAAAAATTTGGGCTCCATGCATTTGTGGCCTAGGGAGTATTTTTCATCACAGTAGTAAGATAATCCCTGCTTTCTTCTTTTGGCCATTTCTGCAGGTGACACCTTTTGAACCTTAAGTGTTTGAGTCGTGATGTGAGCCTGTGGGGGGCGACCCTTGGTGGTGAAATTTGGGCGAATGTACTGGGCTGCTAACGTGCGTTACCACTAAATCAACTGGGTATTCGCAGGAAGCTATTGTTACCACTATATCTTCTAGGATCCCATAGGTTTAACAATGGACTTATCTGCTAGTTCCAACAATATGGGTGTAGGCATGACTCCTTGTAGTTATAATAATGTCATGGTATCAACTGTCATAACATTAATGTCTGTGTTATGCTCTTTAACCTGCAAGACGATACCAAAATACCAAATATGCGAAGCAATATACCCAGAACATAGAATAGCTAGTAAAAAGAGCAAGTATTTTATTATTCAGAAAGCAATGTTCACTTGCCTCTTTGAGGGGGCAACCTCCAATAGAGCAGAGCTCGATGACAAATAAGAACACGATGCTCCTCCGCAGGGAGTCTCTATCCTTTATATATGAATCATACATGCAATACCATGGATCAATACCATGGGTTTTATTAATACCACCTATCTAATACCATGGCCCATTTGCAACTAACTGTGGTCTCGTCATTAATTGTGGGTTAACCACTTACAATTATTAATATGGGCTCTATTGACTCTTTACTATGACTCGATCCCACTTCATAAATAAGGGGGTTAGGGTGGGACCCTAACAGTCTGCTCCTAAATATACAAGGGTATTTGGTGAAAGAGTTCCATTGATTTCTATGGTGACTATAGGGTTTCATGGATCACTATATTTCATTGGCAAACCATATATCATTTCCATCATTTGAATCATTACTTTAACATTATGATTTTTTTTCCTTTCTTCCTGGTTTCTTGATGCAGAGATCCTTAATGACCTTGGTGTAAATATGAATGTCTTTAATATCTTGCAACAACGGTATTTTGATACAGACATTCCTTAATTCAGATTCTAGATCATATTCCATGGGAGTTTCCGTTTTTTTAACAAGAAATATTTCCGAGTAAGGAGGTTCCCTTGGTTTTTCTAGTTCACTGTTTTATTGATTTTCTATTTGTTGGTGAGTTTGGTCCTCAGGTTGCACTTGAGGATCCTCCTCTTGAATGATTACAACTGATTTTTCTTTATTGACTATTTTCCCTGATCTTAATTGAATTTCATTGACATGGAAAACAATAATAACATATGTAGGGAAATGCTGTAATTTGATGTTTTTAACAAGTTGTGGAGGTCTATTATTGGGGTTAGTGATAGGCTGTGAAGGCACTTGAGTTGGGCGAGGTGGATTAAATGTTTGGTGTGCTTGTTGTGGGGGCAAATTGGAGCTTGAAGGTAGAGGTAGGAGTTGCTGTAATTGAGGTGGTGGAAATGAGGGATGCTGAAAATAGGCTAGATTATATCCCTACTAAAATGAAGGAATATTGGATGCGTAAGGCATATTAGATGTGCATTGATACTAGGATTATGGTTTATTTTGTGGTTGGAATATGTTCCCATAAAAGTTTCCTCTCTATCCTTGGTTCCAAGGTGAGTTTTGAGGTGGATGTGGAGGCCATGGAGGGTATGATGGTTGAGAGTTCCATGACTGATTTTGGGGAAACCCTTGTAAATTAGGTTCTTGAAAAATATTTTGGTTTGATCCTCTCCATGTTGGCTTCCTATTTACTTTTGGTAGATCATTAGTTTCAACACCTCCTTTGAAAATGGCATGTAGACCAGGAAGGGATGGGCATTGATCGATGATATGTTCTCGTGTGACAATTCCATAGACCTCAACCATATTAATGGGACATTCCCTTTCAACATGCTTATGCCTACATATAAGACAGAAAATTGTGAAAGCAACTTTTTCCTCTTCTTGTTTTCTTTTCATTTTTAGAGTATCGAGATGGTCATTGATGGTGTTTAAGATATCTGTTTTAAATTTTTTCAGAAGGTTTCTAAACTCGAACCTAGTGACAAAATTTGGACAAATTTCGAATTTTTAGGAACTTGAACTGTCCCAAATTCTTTTGCCTACTTTAGCTTGGCTTCTAGAATAAGTTCGACATAATTCAACTATTTCAGCAAAAGGTTTTTTATAAATGTTGCCGAAACTTAGAAGATTAAGTGTTTCAATGCACTCTTCCCTTAACCCCTTCAAAAAGACAGTTCTAATAGTTCTTTTATCCAAATTTCCCATTCGTGACTTGTGATAGTTATAGAGGAACCTTTCGAGGTATTCCTCCAAGCTCTCATCTTCTGACTGTTGCATCCTAAAGATATCGTTAACATCTCTACTTTTACAATAGTCTTGGTATTTCTTAAGGAAGACATATTTCATATCATCCCAAGAATAAATGGTATGTTCTCCCAGGCTCATGAACCATCTTAGGGCTGAGTCTTTTAGGGTGGCAGGGAATAATTTCAGCTTGTATGCATCATCATAATAATTATAGCTTCTGCAAAGAATATTAAATTCAAATAAAAATGTGTGAGGGCCTTTAGAAGACATACCATGAAAAAGTGGAAGCGATGCCAAGGGTATGTTCTTCATGGTAATATTTTTGGAAATGTCCAAGATGGGAAACCCAAAAGTTGATTCTGCATCATCTTCTTGGTCCTCAAGACCTCCTCTTGGTCCATCCATCTGTTCATTGTTTCCTCCAAATAACGTGTGTATTCTATCGTTATCTCTAGGATTTTCCCCATTATTTATGTTTTCCACCCCTCCTCTGTTGTTAGCCATTTTTAATATAGGTTTAGGAGTAATATTTGGTGCAGTGGTTCGACTGGAAGAATATTCAGCTAGGTTAATCTTGATGTTACTCTGCCCTATGTCCCTGCAAGGTCATCTTGTCGTTGATTCCAGTTGTGGAATTAACACTAGTCTTGTGCCTACTGTAGTTCCTAGAACAATTTGTACCCACTGTGGTACAATTGGTGGTTGTTTAGGCCCCTTCAGAAGTGGTATTTCTTTTGCTTATGCCACCTTGCTGTTAGTGCCTCCTCCTTCTCTAATACTTGTATAACAATTAATTGGATTAGCTGGGGGTGATTTTGTGGGACCAAATAGTCCTCAAAATGATTGTGTATTTGAAATAAATATACCTTTGCTATCCCTAGGCCTACTTATACTTCTACGCATAAAAAAAGAGAATAATACAAAGTTTCATAAGGAAATACGAGTCTTTGGGGCAACCCCACCATAGTGGATGCATGGTTCTTCACTCACATCTTACCATACGCTCCCCACCTTCTGCTTGTCATGCAAAATCTTCAACACTCATGAACTCAAAAACACAAATTGTTACCTAGACCGTTTGCAACTCCCCAACAACGGCGCAAAAAATGTTGGGAGTTTTATTTTTTGTTTTAAGTTCCCTAAATTAAAATATCGACCGAGGATCGTAATATTTGAGTCACACTGCATTCCGATTTAGGTTCCAAAATTAAGTACAAAATGATTAATTCCTTCTTTTCATAAGCACAACAAGATGAAGTGAATAATCCTAATAAATCCAATCTCTATCCTATGTTGACGGTGCTGGACTTGCCAACATGTCAAGGGATCTCCCTGGTAAGAAGTCCCAACTAGACCTTAGACCATTTGGTGTAGGAGTCCAAGCAGTGGGTTGTACGGTATTTCCATGAACACGGTTGCGCATAGAGGCAAGTAAGATGCCCCTGTTGGTAGCAAGGGTGTGACATATGCAACAAGTCAAGGAAGGTGCATGAACGTTCCAACACACTGAGGGTGAGGTGAGTGCGCCCCTTGGAAACTTGTTAAAGCACGAAGTTAAGAAGGGAACACACGAGAAAAGATGCATCCCAAACTAGAAATAAAGTAAGCTGACAATCTAAAGTGATGGTTAAACCAACAACACATTTCAGTAAGATTCATACATACATATACAGGAAAGCCATACATGCATAATAAAACACACACACACACACACACACACACACACACACACATATATATATGTATATATGTATATCATTTAGAGTAAACAAGTTAGCTGAAATATAATACGACATATGCATGAAACATGCTGACTGTGTTATATTAAGAAGTGAAAGTTCCAGTCATACAATACAACAATGAACAACCACTAGTTCTGACAATGGAATGTTACAATCACTGCTGCCTGCTCCTCTAAAGAGATATACTAGCTCTGCCCAGTAGAGAAGCCAAGGCTCATTACAATACTCTCCAAGCTTTCTCTCAGATACTCCTATCAGAAGCTTGGTTGAACAAAAGCCCATACAAGGAGTTATGAGATATTATTTATAGAAAAGGGTGGGGTGGCCCTTGAAATTCCCCTTTGTGACTGTTCATCTACCCTCATGACTCTTTAACTACTCTATGACTATTACGTTCAACTATCGACACTTTAACTTCCACTTGACAAGACGTTACATACAATCTGCACATGTACACATGTGAGACAAACTGGCTTGAGAAAGCCATGTAAGACATCACTAACATTCTCACTGTTGTGGTAAGACCAACTCTTCGACATCCTTGTGATGGTCGACGGTGGAAAATTGATGCCAAGCTTTGTCGTCTGTGATGGTGTTTGTGCGCTCAATGGTGACATCCTGATGAAAGAGAAGTATTGCCTCCGTTGCATTCGGGTACACTGATATGGTCCCTTTGTCCATCTCGTTTGATAACATGCACATCATGGTATTGAGTGTAGCTAGACCAATAACATACTGATGCATAGTGTCTGTGCTAATCTCTGAGTGTGTGCTGGTGACCATGCACATCAACTTTTCAAAATACATGTTCAACTCCAATCGAACTTGCTTCTTGTATTCACCTCAGTGAGTGTACCAAATGGTTGGGATTGCTTGTGTGTTCATAATGACATCCATGCTCATACCCTTGCATTCAATCAACAACACTGCTCACCCTACTCCATGCTAGCTGTTGGATGGATCTATAACTTGTACGAGAGTAGTTTCATTAGTTTGTGCATGTCGCGCCCCTTGTTGTACTAGTTCCTGCTGCAACTTTTTCTCTTGTCTATGAAGCTCATGTTATTCCTTGAGTTGCCACTTGAGCACCTGTAACTCCTTCTCTATTTCTCTATCTCTTCCTTTGCTCAATCCTCTTGTCGCGCCGTTGCCTCATATCCTCAGTCTCCAAAGTTTCTTTCATCAAAAGTGGATCTACTTGAGCCTACAACTTTGTTCCGCCTCTGTGCTATCAACAATCTTCTCTTGCATTTGTTGCATGTAGGTGTGCTACCTTTTGCTATTGTAGATGGTGCTGTTTGCTATGACGCTGCCACCATTTCATCTTGATATCCTTGTCCATTAACAACTTGATGTCTTCATATATAGGCAAGTTCATAGACACTTGATCGACTACATCCCCAGTTGTGCTCTTAACAGTGTCTTCGACTCTGCTCTCTTGTAAGCCATTATACCTGTGCTGCTGAGAGGTAGACAGATGCCCGTGATACCGGGAGACATAAAACCACTCATGAAAATAAATCTGTTAGTCGAAAACCAAAACAAACTGGAGGAGTGACATGCAACATACATGTGTGAATGTCTGTGAAGATTGCACAATTTTCATTGGGAGGTTGGGAGGCTGACTGCCAAAATTGTGCAAGGCACAATCTGCACTGTTGGGAGGTTGGCTGAATGTTGGAACTACGTAATGCACAGTCCATCCTAGCCTGCTGAGGACTGAAACTACGCATTGCACAATTACAGTCAGCGATCACATGCAAAACAATAAACTGCATTGCACAGTTTATGGGGCCAACAAGGCATTACTTCCTAGAATTGTGTAATGCAAGCCTGGAGGTTAGTGATGGGCTAGACCTGCACAATTTCTAGAGGGAAAATAGAGCCTTCACTTCCAAAAATGCGCAATGCTTGCCGGGCAAGGCAAGGTCTGGGCCAAGGCAGCCCAGACCCACTGACGGGCAACTGAAAACATGAGAAGTCTCAATGCATGGTGATACTAAGTGTAAACAAGAGTGAATGATCATGCATGCAAATAGTAAGTGTAGGATTCAAAAAATGGGAAAGCATGCATGTGTGTGAAGAAAGTCATCGCAACGACGACCGTTAGTGCAAAAACAATGTCATGCATACGACATAAGTGAGATGCAAACAAAAACTGAAACAATGCTTCTACAAGCTAACATACATCAAAATGACATTAAATGCTCACTAAAATCAAGAAGAGAATACTCACACATAGAAAAACACAAAAAGCGACAGAAACGCATCGCAAGACATGAAAAGCAGGCTTACCTCGAAACAACTAAGATGAATGTGTTGATGACTCCTAGATGTGATGTGGGATGTCAGAGCTACAAGGTCGATGTGGGGAATGAGATCTGTAGTGTTCAGTTAATTATTTTTGATAAGATCGAGGTTATGACACGCATGCCATAAATCTAGGAAAAAATGACACTTGACGGGAGGTTTCTAAAATGATCTTTGCATGTAACCTCCAATAGCTAAGAATAAATCCCTAAATCTAGGGATACCTTTACATGTTGCCTTAGGAAAAATAGTCCATGCATGCAAATCAGTTTTGCTCAGTCCCGAAGGGAACCTATCAACCTGAAGGCACATGCATCGGTTTGCAAGCCTGGGATGAAAATATACGCAGTTCCTCGGCTGAGCTGGGCTAGATGTCCCATGGGGATTGCGTAATTTTTGGGGTTAGCAGTTGAATGCATCCCAGCATTGCGCAATTTCTAGGATGAGCAGCAGTGCTGGGTTAGATTGCACAATTTTCTAGAGGAAGATTGCTTGACTGCTCTGCGCAATTCTGGAGCCTAGCAGGCTACAAGGATGATTTGCGCAATTTCTAGAGGGAAGGCTGGTTCCCCTCCAGAATTGCGCAATTTTCTTAGTGAAGCTTGATAGATTGATTTGCACAATTCTTGAGCTCAGCAAGCCGACCAGCTGATTTGCGCAATTTCTGGAGGGAAGGCTAGTTCCTCTCCAGAATTGTGAAATTTTCTGGGGGAGTTGCTTGGCCAGCACATGGTCTAAGTTTGGAAAGATGGTCTATGAGGGGAGTGAAGTAAATTGACATGCACAGGATGACAAGACAATGAGAAACAACTGAAGTCTATATGCTTGACAGTGCAAGACATGTTGCTGAGGATGGTTGGTAGGGAGGCTCTAAAACGAAGCTGAGGCAAAATTTTGGAGGGTGTTTGTAACGGCTACAACACTTGACCACACATTGGTAGAACTCCACCTTTTTGAATGGACCTTTTTTGTGAAAATCAAGTCTAACACCTCCGGAAGTATTGCTTAGTTCTCTGTTCATCTTGGTTTCCACACTTGCTTGATTGTAAGATGTAGCATCTGCCAAGCCCTTGGTCGGTCGACACACATTCCAAGCCAAGTCAACACAGTTTTTTTGATTGGGGATGATGGGTATATTGGTGCACAAGTCATATGATCGTCAGAGTTTTAGTTTCATCTCTGGTGTTGCTCCACTGCTAGTAGGCCTGGACAATACCCCGACAGAGTCACGCAGGAACATAAGAATCACTCCGCTGCCAGCGAGCCTGGTCAGTACCCCGCTGGAGTTACTTGCATCACCTCTCCATGCAGGAAGCCTTTCTCTTCTTTCACCTTATTCATTTTTCAAATTTTAGAAATTTTTTCACATTTTCATTTTTTCAGTTTCATTTTCATAACTGTGCATAACACTTATTCATTTTAGAGGCAGAAGAGGAATCTCGACTTAGTGAGAGCATAAGAGGTTGTTCCTTCAGAGAAGTAGTTTATATATACCTCTGACGTGATTTTTAAGGTCTCCCCCCTCACCTTACTCTACTTGACTGAGCTGACAAGGATTGACCCAAAAACAACTGACTAGAGTAGGTGATACTAGTTAGCGCGCAAGCATTGTGTTTTCACCAAGGTTCACTTCGAACAATACATATTTTCCATCGACATATCATGTACTGAATATAAAAAGTTCTTCATATAGATGCAAGATGATAGGTAACCAAGTATTGATAACTGCATAAGTCCTCTTGTACTTTACCCAACTTGTTTGAAGAGTCGTGCATGGTTTCATGCGAAACTATCCTACAGATGTAAAAAAGCAAACAAACTAGAAAACAAAGCAAAAATAAGAAGTAAATGCGTAAGCAAAGTGAGTAAGAAAAAAAGCTGGCAAACAAACAAACATGCAAAGTGAGTAAGCAAACATGAATGCAAGAAAACAAACCAAAAACAAACACTATTCTTACGCCTAAGCTAACGGTGCATGGGTCTACTCAAGTGAAGTGATACTTCCACTATAGCCACCGACGCATTGGTCAACCCATGTTGGTGAAGGCATGGTTCGTGAACAACACAACTATGCGAACCAACAAACAATAAAGATATAACAATGAAGACAAACACATTTTGGGTTTAAATGCGTCCACAAAACATAAGTGAGTGCAAGTGCATGACATATGGTTGGTGGACTTACCATGGTGCTGTGTGAAACTGCGTGTAGATGTTAAAAATACACACACTCTTGACAGTGACATGAAAGCAAATGAAAGACACAAAGACAACTTGTGTCACGCACACTTGCTTGCTGTGTAAGATTCCTCCAATGCATGAGCGATGGGATCATGTAGTTCAAGTGGAGGAAGCATGATCTGTGTGAGAGATTGATCTTCAATGCATACAAATAATGAATGAGGAGCCTCAGGTGTTTGAACAATTTCTTGATCGGAAGTGAAACCAACCTCAGGACAGCGTGGACCTGACATAACCATCATCTCGGGCTGAAGTGCCTCGATGGTCTGCAATATTTTGACTTCGTTGATAGATAGATCATCGTAGACCAATGTCTTAGATGGATTAAAAATAGTTGAATCAATATCGTGATCGAATGAAGAAGTAGAGAGATCATGACAATCAAGATCATAAAATTCAGGATGTTTTCCGACATCCTCATGGTTTGATGAATCACACAGAGGGTTAGATGAGAAGCAAGGATGTTCACCCTTTGCGTTTTTGGAAAAAGTAGATGAAAGATCAAGTGGATTTTCAATGAATGATTGGTCCTCTCTGTTTTCGGATGATGGACTGACATACGGTGTGTGCTGCGAATGACCAACAATGGGTGCTTCCGTGGACAAAGATACACATGAAAAATTAGGGATGGCAGGATCATCAAGGATGTCAGGAAAAAATAGAGGAGGTATAGACATACATGAATGATCCTCTACTGCTGGTGGATATTCAAGCTCCCAGTCATACTCTTCATGAATGACAACGCATGTTGGTTGTGCAACACCAGCTCTGTCGATGGATTGATCCTCATTGACAACAAGTGTAGATTTCGAAATGGAAGAACACAAGACCATGTCATCGGGAGGATCATCCGAGAACGAAGACAGAGGTTGAGGTACAAAATACATGTGATAACCTAATGGATTCGCAACCAAAATTGCACGAAAATCAAAAGGAGCGATGTTAGGAGGATGTGACGGTTGAAAGGATGTGTGTGCATTCTCTCCCACATCAATATGTGATGGTGGAGCTATTGATGAGGGGACGATGGACAATCACTTGTGAAAACGACCATGTCTATCTGTGATTGCGAAACTCCATCACTGAACTATGCTGAGCGAGGCTTGATCTTGAACTTCTTCCTGGGATTAACTAATTTGTTAAGACAATATTCGAATCTATCTCAAAGGTATGGAAATTTCATCTAGATTTTCGGAGCTTCAAACTGCAAATCATAGAAGCGTTGCCAAAAATCCATAGGCGATTCATGCATGGCCTTCCATTGTTGTAACCATTTTTTGTCAAGAGGTTCTGGATCAAAATGATGGAAATTAGATTCAATGAGATCACATAACTGGTCAAGTGAGTGCACGCTGCCAGGAGGTAGACTGCAACACCACCGTTGTGGGGATTTGTGAAGTGTGTATGCAAGCAACACATTGGCCTCTTCTGCATAGAACTCGTTTGCAAGGAATGCATAGAAGTCTTATAAGTACTCAGGCTATGCTACTTCACCTTCACCATCATACGTGAATTCAGACAAGAGATAAAAAAACTCCCTTGTGATGTTGAGAGGTTCGACATGCAAAAGACATTGCGGAGGGATGAGTGTGACAAAATCTGTGATAGATGTACAATGGTTCAAAAAAGGATGAGAGGACATAGCTTGTCATCTGTCTCTCCTTCTAGTGCCATAAATGTTGACGGTGCTAGACCCGCCAACATGTCAGGGGATCTCCCCAGTGAGAATTCCCATCTAGACCTCAGAGTGTTCGGTGTAGGAGTCCGAACATTGGGTTGTACGGTATCGCCTTGACCGCGGTTGCGCGAAGAGGTAAGTAAGATGTCCCTGTTGGTAGCAAGGGTGTGACATATGTAGCAAGTCAAGGAAGGTGCATGAATGGTTCTAACACATGGAGGGTGACATAAGTGCACCCCTTGGAAACCTGTGAAAGCACATTGTTAAGAAGGGAACACACGAGCAAATATGGATCACAAACTGGAAAGCAAGTAAGTTGACAGTCCAAAGTGATGGTTAAACCAAGAACACATTTCAGTAAGATTCATACATACATATAGAGGAAAACCATACATGCATGTGTAAGCAAACATATACATATATCATTTAGAGTAAACAACATAGCTGAAATACAATACAAAATATGCAAGAAACGTGCTGGCTCTGTTATATTAAGAACTGAAAGTTCCAGTCGTACAATACAAGCATGAAAAACCACTAGTTCTGATAGTGGAACGTTACAGTCACCGTCCCCTACTCCTCCAAAGAGATATACTAGCTCTGCACAGTGGAGAATCCAAGGCTCATTACAATACTCTCCAAGCTTTCTCTAAGATACTCCTATTAGAAGCTTGGCTGACTAAAAGGCCATACAAGGACTTATGAGGGACTATTTATATAAAAGGGTAGGGTGACCACATTCCCCTTTGTGACCGTTCGTCTACCCTCATGACTCTTCAACTACTCTATGACTGTTACATTAAACTATCGACACTTGAACTTCTACTTGACAAGACATTGCATACAATTTGCACATGTACCCATGTGAGACAAAATGGCTTGAGCAAGCCATGCAAGACATCACTAACACTCGAACCATTGTGGTAAGACCAACTCTTAAACATCCTTGTGATTTTCGATATTGGCGAACTGATGCCAATCTTGGTCGTCCGTGATGGTGTTTGTGTGCTCAATGGTGACAACCTGCTGAAAACGAACTCTTGCCTCCGTTGCATCCGGGTAAGCTGATATGGTCCCTTTGTCCAACTTGTCTGATAACATGCCCATCATCATCTTGAGTGCAGTTGGACCAGCAACATACTGATGCATAGTTTCTGTGCTAATCTCTAAGTGTGTGTTGGTGACCATGCACATCAACATGTCAAAATACATGTTCAGTTCCAGTTAGACTTGCTTCTTGTCTTTGCCTCGGTGAGTGTGTCAAATGGGTGGGATCATATGCTTGCGCATAATGACATCCATTCTCCTGAATACCCTTGCATAACATCAACAACACTGCTCACCCTATCTGCTCCATGCTAGCTGCTGGATTGATCTATAACTTGTACGAGCACAATTTAATCTGTATGTGCATGTCGCACCCCCTGCTGTACCTGTTCCTGCTACAACTCCTTCTCTTTTCTGTGCAGCTCCTATTCTTCCTTGAGTTTCCACTTGAGCACTTGCAACTCCTTTTCTGTTTCTCTATCTCTAACTTTTCTCGATCCTCTTGTTGCACCGTCACCTCATAGCCTCAGTCTCCAAAGTTGCTTTCATCACAAGTGGATCTGCTTGAGCTGCAACTTTGTTTTGCCTCTGTGCTATCAACAACCTTCCTCTTGCATTTTTTGCATGTAGGTGTGCTACCTTCTGTTGTTGTTGATGGTGCTTCTTGCTGTGACGCTGCTTCCATTTCATCTTGGTATCCTTGTCCATGAACAACTTGATGTATTCATAGATAGGCAAGTTCATAAACACTTGATCGACTGCATCCCCAATTGTGCTTTGAATGGATGTGTCTTTGACTCTGCTCTCTTGTAAGCCATTGTAACTATGCTGGTGAGAGGAAGACAAATACCTGTGATACCTGGAGACATAACAACACTCATGATAGGCAATCTGTTAGTCGAAAACCAAAAAACACTGGAGGACTAACATGCAACATACACGTGTGATTGTCTGTGAAGATTGTGCAATTTTCACCGGGAGGATGGGAGACTGACTGCTAGAACGATGCAAGGCACATTTTGGGCTGTTGGGAATCTGAATGACTACTAGAACTGTGCAATTCACAGTTCATCCTGGCTTGCCGAGGACTAAAACTGCGTAATGCATAATTTCAGTCAGCAGTGACACGCAAACCAGCAAACTGCATTGCGCAGTTTCTGGGGCCAATGAGGGACTGCCTCCTAGAATTGTGCAATGCAAGCCTCGAGGTCGGTACTCGGCTAGACTTGCACAATTTATAG
Source organism: Pinus taeda (assembly GCA_000404065.3). Taxonomy (NCBI): domain Eukaryota; kingdom Viridiplantae; phylum Streptophyta; class Pinopsida; order Pinales; family Pinaceae; genus Pinus; species Pinus taeda. The sequence goes on from APFE030879660.1 coordinate 47,942, forward strand.
AGGGAAGGTAGATCCTTCACGTCTAGAAATGCGCAATTCTAGCCGGGCAAGACAAGGTCTGGGCCAAGGCAACCCAGACCCGCCAAGGGGTGACTGAAAACATGAGAATTTTGAATGCATGGTGATACTGAGTGTAAGCAAGAGTGAATGATCATGCATGCAAATAGTAAGTGTAGGATTCAGAAAATGAGAAATCATGCATGTGTATGAAGCAATTCGATGGTGCAAAAATAGTGTCATGCATGCGACAACAGTGAGGATGCGAATGAAAACTGAAGTGATGCTTCTACAAGCTAACATACATCAAAACAACAGTAAGTGCTCACTGAAATCAATCTGACAACACTCACACAAAGTGAAACATAAAAAGCAACATAAACACAATGCAAGACATGAAAAGAAAAATTACCCCGAAACAATTGAGCTGAATGTGCCGATGACTCCTAGATGTGATGTGGGATGTTATAACTATAAGGTTAATGTGAGGAATTAGCTATGTAGCATCCGGTTGATGAGTTTTGTTAAGATCGAGGTTATGACGTGTATGCCACAAATCTAGGAAAAAGCGACACTTGGCGGGAGGTTTCTAAAACAATCTTTGCATGTAACCTCCAACTACTAAGAATAGATCCACAAATATAGGTATGCCTTTGCATGTTGCCTTAGGAAAATAGGTCCATGAATGAAAATCAGTTTTGCTCAGTCCCAGAGGGAACAGATCAACCTGAAGGCACATGCATCGGTCTATGAGCATGGGATGAAAATCTGCGCAGTTCCTGGACTGAGATGGGCTAGCTATCCCAGAGGGATTATGCAATTTCTGGGGTAAGCAGGTAACTACCTCCAAGAATTGCATAACTTTTGGGATGAGCAATAGTGCTGGGTAAGATTACGCATTTTTCTGGAGGAAGACTGTTTGACTGCTCTGTGAAATTCTAGAGCCCAACAGGCTGATTTGCGCAACTTATGGAGGGAAGACTGGTTCCCATCTAGAATTGCGCAATTTTTTGAAGGAAGCCTGACAAACTGATTTGCGCAATTCTTGATCTCAGCAGGCTGACCGGCTGACTTGCGCAATTTCTGGAGGGAAGGCTGGCTCCTCTCCAGAATGCGCAATTTTCTGGGGGAGCTGCTTGGCCAGCACATGGTCTAAGTCCGGAAAGACAACCTGTGAGGGGAGTGAAGCAAAATGACATGCACGGGCTGACAAGACACTAAGAAACAACTGAAGCCTATATGCTTGACGGTGCAAGACATGTTGCTGAGGATGGTTGGTAGGGAGGCTCCAAAATGAAGATGAGGCAAAATTTTGGAGGGTGTTTGTAGCTACTACAACACCTATTTGAAATTTCAACAATAATTGATCTATCTTGAGAATATACTCATAAATGAAACAGACAAACAAACTGATGCAAAGCCATTATGCAAGCTACTTCAGAATTTACAATTTAAGTAATATGGATCACTGTTGTAAAGGAATACTGATCATTACTTAAATAACCCAACTACTGTATAAACTGAACCATGATATTAATTTTGTTTTTGCTAATCATGATGTAAACAAAGGAGAAACCATTGCTCGAATTTGAAGATACTAATCATTACCTAAGAGAAAATTATCTCAAGTTACTACAGTTCACCAATAAGAAATCTTCAATAAGGAAACTCTCAATTCAAATGAGACATATCACTCAAAAAGCTCAACCTCTTTAGAATAAGGGAAATCACAGTCTGAACACAAATTTAAAAGAAGTCAAACCAAATTCATACTAAACTCCTGCATTCACTACAGAATCAAATGCATAAGAAACTCACTCCAGATAAAAGTAATGCTCAACTAAAACGTCCTCATGCTAGAGAAAACAAGAAAATTCCAATAAAATGAAATCTACTTATTGAGCCTAAATCCTGGGTCATATGAAGTCAATCAAAAAACATTCTACTTTGCATGCATCTTAGAAGATCTAAATACACAACCCATATTTGATTTTCCACACATTCCACACCGACTATATTACGTACTCAATTCAAAAATCCAAGACCTGTTCTAAACTAAAGCTATTATAATCAAACTCAGGAAACCTTTTGACAACAAGCGTTACACTCCAATTTCAAATCAACCCTATTCTCATCATGCTAGGTTCTAGAACCAATAGACTCAATTGCAACCAATATTTATTTCACTACTCCTGAGCATTCCTCACGTATGGATAACGTTATAGAACTCAGTATTGAATAGAAAACGGAGAGAGCATAAAACCAATTTCGTTCCTAAACTTATATCATGGTAATTAAACCCTGTATGTTTCCAAATTAAGAATACTCTTCAAACATTCTGCGTTATGCAATCATATCTCAAAGAAACCATTCATGCGTTAGAAATCATCACTCAATACAATCCTTTTTGGTCTTTAATAATTGAGAAATGGTATCTATAGCATTTGGTGCAGGTCTATGAAACAAAGTAGAGATTTTAAGTACATAATAAAGATAACAATTATGAGATCTAAGCAGTAACTTCCTTAAACGAAATTCACACTTCTAAATGTTGATCAATTGCAATTTCTATTATCTATATTAACTATAGAACTTGTTTCCAGGGTGTGGTGGGCCATTGCCACTGTGGAGAAAGTTTAAATTAATCCAATACTGTTAAAAAATAAAGAAAACCATAATACTCACAGAGGATTAAATGTCGGATTGAAATTATATATTAAAGTTGAGAATGTAAATTCGAATGACATATACATCATCACTGCAATTTCTTCTGAGGCAAAGCTCACTTGTACAAAAAAATACATGATAGTATTTTCTCTTACTTCTTCCCTAGCCTAAATACAAAACTCATCGGGCTTTAAAAAGGTTCATCCGATGGAAGCTAGATCTAACTGATTAACCAAAACAAATCAATAGATAACATCAAAACTAAACTATGAAGATCAAAAACCTTCATAGTATTTTCCTCAATGGAATTTACATGTTGTATGATTTGATCGACCTCTTTTAACTTTTCATCCACAACATGGGCTACATTTCTCATATCTATGCAAGCATTAAAGATAATAACACTGTCATAATAATGTAATATGCCTACATAAGGCTTAATTGTTGCAATTTTCTCGCTAATCATATCACAAATCTTACTCTTTGCATAATCCAACACGTCTTTTCATAATGTATCATATTCTATGAATTTCCTTAAATATTGCGACTCTTAATTCATTTGATTTCAGGATAGAGTGAACTCCTTCAATAACATTTTGCTTGGTTAATTTTCATATTCCAATTTTCCACAAAGTTGATGTTTCTCTAATTGCAAATTTTTTATCTGCTCTTCCAATTTGTTAACCTTTAATTCAAATCATTTGAGCTTATCTGAACTGTTATCTCCAAGTGCATCCTATTTCAGAATAAAATAAACCTTTGCCTTATATTCATTGATTTTATTTTGATACAGTTTCTCCTTACTATCGAATTCACTGATTTGCTTTGCTATCTACTCCTTCGGATATTTAAATTGGGACTCCTTTACATTTATAGTTATTTGTAGTTCCTTAATCTCTTTTCTTCCTCTTCTCTGTGCTGATAAACTACAAAAATATGAAAATTCAAATTTAGAAGATTTGAAGGCTGCTTTTAAATTTTGGACTTATTTTTCCTTGGACTCCAACAATTGCTTAGTAGCATTTCCATCTTTGGAAAGACGTAAAAAGATGATTATGTGACTTTCCATTTCTTTAATTGTATTGGATTTGGTCTTCACACTACTCTAGTGTTGTATACTTATGCTTCTAATAATTTCTTAACACTCTAGGCGGATTCAATTAGCCTATTGGCTACCATTTCTCTAGTCTATTTATGCCACTCAACTATATCACCAATAGTTACTTGACTTAAGTCTACCTTGATATAAGTTGTTCTCGAACCAATCAGTTCGCTTCCTGCCTTAAGCTCTAGCTGAACAACAATAAAATTAAATGTGCTTTGATCAAAATTAATTGAAGAAAAAAAACATGAGACTTGTGCTTTCCTCAAAAGCAGGTTCAATAGTAGGAATAACCCTTACATTTGATGTAGTTGTAGCCTCTGCTCCTTTCTCTAAAACTATAATTTCTTTCCCCTTTCCCTTTGAAGACTTTTCAACTGTCACACTAGTTGTGACATGCATAGCAGGTCTAGTAGGTTCCTTTGGTTAAGTGTCCTTTGAAAATCCTTGAACTTGTTTGGATAATTCCTAATTAGTTTTTCAAATAAAATATCATTTTCATCATCATTTTTACTATTTGTAATTCAATGATAATTCCTAATTAGTTTTTTCAAATAAAATATCATTTTCATCATCATTTTTACTATTTGTAAAGCCATGGTTGTTGGGGTCTACCTCTATTGTTTTATCTTAAGAAGAGGCTATTAGGCGATGCTACTTATGGAAGAAATTTTAACCAAGGTCTCTTCCATCTGCTTGGTAGTATTGGATGCTGGATTTGCTGCCACTGAATCATTGGTGGAATCACTTATTTGAATGTCAATGTCCATATGTGAAAGATTAGTTGTAGTTCTTTCTAAACACTTAATATTTCCTTGTTTACCATCATCTTCACTCCACATATTAATATTAAAATATTTTTCAATTCCAAGAGTGGGGAGATGTTCATAAGAAGATAAGCCTACTTTCTTTCTTAATTCAGATATAACATGCAAAGCGACATATCTCCAAGAAATATTCATTAGTAAACTATAAGAATTTAATTCCTTTTTAATGATCTCAGAGACACTCATATTTTTGATCATGAAGATAGGATTTCATATAAGAATTTAATTCCTTTTTAATGATCTCAGAGACACTCATATTTTTGATCATGAAGATAGGATTTCATAAGGCTTTGAAATCATTCACCTTTTGTTTTTTGTTTTTGTGTTTTTTAAGAAAAAATAGACTTCGTCAAATCATAATGTTTGTCTGGTTACTTCTAGAGCAAAGAGTCAAAGAATAATGAGTTCAACCAGAAAATACGGTTAGGCTTCAAAACCATAGATCTTTATAACTATGTGGTTTTTGAAAATGTACTAGTCCTGTAATTTTTTTTTTAATTCACATGATAATTTTTTTTTTTTTTTTTTAATTCACATGATATTTTTTTGTTAGAATAATGATTCATATGTTAATGGTTAGCGTTATTATAAAATTGTTATTTTGTGTGAGAGAATTGTGGACTGATTAAATTGGTGTGTAGAGATATATATATTATTGTTAAATATTTTATATTTTGTAATTTATTTTTTACTATGTTATTCTTTCTTATATGTGGTATTAAAATTGAGAATTTGTAAGAAATATTTTGGTCACCATGAAATCTAATTTTTTGTTACGTAAAAAAATCGGGGCAAATCAACCCCGAAAGGAATCAAATCCCGTCAGCCATAGTTAAATTTATAAAATGTTGAATAGGCATTCGAGAACGTGAAACCACCGTGGAGAATTCCCATGTAATAGTTCTGGAGCCACATGTAATTGTTTCTTGTAAAAAAAAAAAAAACTTTTATGGGCAAAAAATTTTGTTCACTGACCAAATTGTGAAGAGCCGTTGTGTTTACGGCCTAATTTTTTTCTTTTCTTTCTGCACTAACTATATTACGAGGATCTCCATATGTATCTGAGATCCTACATATGAAGAGAAACTATGGTAGTGAGGAGCTGCATGCACTCATTAAACTGTTCGTGTCGCTGTTGCTGCATTGCATTGCTAAGCAACTAAATCTGCGTTGAAATTTGTATCTACAGACTTTCCTGCTGCGTGAAGTGCTGTAACGCCACTGAATTTGACTTTCTTTTATGGTTGAGACTGCATTTGATCGAGGACATCCAATGCAAATGTTTACATAAACTGTCACACGTCTGAGGATCCATAAACGCATTTGTGGAGTGTAATGCACACACCTTTTTATAGCGTTAACAAGAATCCATGAGTTTTGTTTTTTCTGTTAAGCGAAAGTTCACGTGACTTTATGAAGTGAGTGAATTTATGAACTTTAATTTTTTTACAAACTTTACATTTTCCATGAGATATTATATTAGTGAGGAGAAATGAGAGAATGAATATTTTTTAATTGAGTTTGTATTTGGTTGATATTATATTAGTGAGGAGAAATGAGAGAATGAATTTGTATTTGGTTTATATTGAGGGTATAATTATCAAGTTTTTAAAAGGGGATATTTTGCAATTTTTTTTAAAGATTGGTAATAAAGTTGAAAATGGAGGATGAGAAGTATTAATCATCTTTATTGATGATTAATTCATTTTAAAGGAGAATTTGGTTGTAATTGCGCTTTTGTTGCACTATCTTTGTACTCTTTTTTTTTTATAAAAATGAATTTTTTTTTGGTGGTGGTTGTGTCCCAATTTTTGGGACATTTCGTTCTTGTGTCGTGTTGAAGTGTGATACATTGCGCACTTTCTCTCTCTAATTCTCTAATTCTCTCTTTCTCTCCTCATGACGACAAGCAGTATTGTATTTCCTAAACTTGTTGGCACAAACTATTTTTATTGGAGCAAACACATACAACCCATATTCATCACCAAAGATATATGGGAACTTGTAACTGATGGATACACTATGCCTTCTCCTGATGAATTCAAATCATTAAGTGATGATGAAAATAAATCTCTCAAGGAACTTAGTAAGAAAGGTAATGTAACACTTTCACTTATAGGAACTGCTCTTGAAGAATCTATATTTCCAAGAACCAGTGGTGCAATATCATCTAAAGAAGCATGTGATATCTTAAAGAACACATATGAAGGTGTTGTAGCTAAACTGCAAATATTAAGGAGGAATTTTAAAATTCTCATATGCGAAGTAATGAATCCATTCATGATTACATCACAAAAATGCAAGATATTGTTAATAAGATGAGGCCATAGGTGAAGATGTTCCAGAAATAAGGCTAATTGAGAATATTTTAAGAAGTGTTCTATATAAGTTTTAGATGGTCACTACTAGTATTATGGTCTCCAAAGATTTAAATATCATGAGAATTGATGAATTAAGTGGATTTTTGTTAACTGTTGAAGAGAATCAACCATATGAGCAAGTAGAACATGCATTTTCTGCAAAGCATAAAGGAAGAGGAAGGAGTAGGGGTCAATATCATATTCAAAATCAAAACAGAAATAATCAAAGTTCACAAGAAAATGTGTCACCTTCGATAGGTAGAGGCAGGAATCCCAGTCAGTTTAGAGGAAAAGGCAGAGATGGGTCTTGCGGAAGAGGACAAGGAAGAGATGGAGGTGTAAATGGAGGAGGAGGAAACCAAGTGTTGCACATATGAATGTTTAGGAGTAATATTTGGTGCAATGGTTCGTCTGGAAGAATATTAAGCTAGGTTGATCTTGATGTTACTCGGCCCTAGGTCCCTGCAAGGTCATCTTGTTGTTGATTCCAGTTGTGGAATTAACACCAGTCTTGTGCCTACTGTGGTTCCTAGAACAGTTTGCACCCATTGTGGTACAATTGGTGGTTATTCAGGCCCCTTCTGAAGTGGTATTTCTTTTGCTGATGCCACCTTGTTGTTAGTGCCTCCTCCTTCTCTGATACTTGTATAACAATTAACTGGATTAGTTGGGGGTGTTTATGTGGGACCAAATAGTCCTCAAAATGATTGTGTATTTGAAATAAATCTACGTTTGCTATCCCTAGGCCTACTTATACTTCTATGCATAAGAAAAGAGAATAATACAAAGTTTCATAGGAAAATACGAGTCTTTGGGGCAACCCCACCATAGTGGATGCATGGTTCTTCACTCACATCTTACCATACACTCCCCACCCTCTGCTTGTCTTGTAAAATCTTCAACACTCGTGAACTCAAAAACACAAATTGTTACCTAGACTGTTTGCAACTCCCCAACAATGGCGCCAAAAATGTTGGGAGTTTTTATTTTTTGTTTAAAGTCCCCTAAATTAAATCATCGAGTAAGGATCGTAATCTTTGAGTCACATTGCATTCCGATTTAGGTTCCAAAATTAAGTGCAAAATGCTTAATTCCTTCTTTTCATAAGCGCAACAAGATGAAGTGAATAATCCTAATAAATCCAATCTCTATCCTATTGTTGAAGGTGCTGGACCTGCCAACATATCAGGGGATCTCCCCGGTACGAAGTCCCAACTAGAACTCAGACCATTTGGTGTAGGAGTCCTAGCAGTGGTTCGTACGATATTGCCTTGAACGTGGTTGCGCACAGAGGCAAGTAAGATTTCCTTGTTGGTAGCAAGGGTGTGACATATGCAACAAGTCAAGGAAGGTGCATGAACGTTCCAACACATGGAGGGTGAGGTGAGTGCGCCCCTTGGAAACTTGTGAAAGCATGAAGTTAAGAAGGGAACACACGAGCAAAGATGCATCCCAAACAAGAAATCAAGTAAGCTGACAATCTAAAGTGATGGTTAAACCAACAACACATTTCAGTAAGATTCATACATACATATACTAGAAATCCATACGTGCATGCATAAGCAAACAGATACATATATCATTTAGAGTAAACAAGTTAGTTGAAATACAATACGACATATGCATGAAACATGTTGGCTCTGTTATTTTAAGAAGTGAAAGTTCCAGTCATAGAATACAACCATGAACAACCACTAGTTCTGTCAACGAAATGTTACAGTCACTACCGCCTACTCCTCCAAAGAGATATACTAGCTTTGCCTAGTGGAGAAGCCAAGGTTCATTACAATATTCTCCAAGCTTTCTCTAAGATACTCCTATTGGAAGCTTGGCTGACCAAAGGCCCATACAAGGAGTTATGAGAGATTATTTATAGCAAAGGGTGGGGTGGCCCTTGACATTCCCCTTTGTGACCTTTCATCTACCCTCATGACTCTTCAACTACTCTATGACTGTTACATTCAACTATCGACACTTGAACTTCCACTTGACAAGACGTTACATACAATCTGCACATGTACCCATGTGAGACAAACTAGCTTGAGAAAGCCATGTAAGACATCACTAACACTCGCACCGTTGTGGTAAGACCAAATATTTGACATCCTTGTGATGGTCGATGGTGGAAAACTGATGCCAAGCTTGGTTGTCCGTGATGGTGTCCCTGTGCTCAATGGTGACATCCTACTGAAAGCGAAGTCTTGCCTCCATTGCATCTGGGTAAACTGATATGGTCCCTTTGTCCATCTCGTTTGATAACATGCACATCATTGTCTTGAGTGCATCTAGACCAACAACATACTGATGCATAGTGTCTGCGCTAATCTCCGAGTGTGTGCTGGTGACCATGCACATCAACTTGTCAAAATACATGTTCAGCTCCAGTCAAACTTGCTTCTTGTATTCACCTCGGTGAGTGTGCTAAATGGGTGGGATCACATGCATGCGCATAATGACATCCATGCTCCTAAATACCCTTGCATGCAATCAACAACACTGCTCATCCCGTCTGCTCCATGCCAGCTGTTGGATGGATCTATAACTTATATGAGAGTAGTTTCATCAGTCTGTGCATGTCGCGCCCCTTGCTATACCTGTTCCCGCTGCAACTTCTTCTCTTTTCTATGTAGCTCGTGTTCTTCCTTGAGTTTCCACTTGAGCACCTAAAAATCCTTCTCTGTTTCTCTATCTCTTCCTTCGCGTGATCCTCTTGTCGCACCGTCACCTCATAGCCTCAGTCTCCAAAGTTTCTTTCATCACAAGTGGATCTGCTTGAGCCTACAACTTTGTTCCGCCTCTGTGCTATCAACAACCTTCTCTTGCATTTGTCGCATGTAGGTGTGCTACCTTCTGCTATTGTAGATGGTGCTGCTTGCCGTGATGCTGCTGCCATTTCATATTGATATCCTTGTCCATTAACAACTTGATGTCTTCATAGATAGGCAAGTTCATAGACACTTGATCGACTGCATCCCCAATTGTGCTTTGAACGGTGTCTTCGACTCTGCTCTCTTGTAAGCCATTGTACTTGTGCTATTGAGAGGTAGACAGATGCCCGTGATACCAGGAGACATAACACCACTCATGAAAATAAATCTGTTAGTCGAAAACCAAAACAAATTGGAGGACTGACATGCAACATACCTATGTGAATGTCTGTTAAGATCGCAATTTTCACCAGGAGGTTGGGAGGCTAACTGCCAAAATTGCACAAGGCACAGTCTGGGCTGTTGGGAGGCCGACTGAATGTTGGAACTGTGTAATGCATAGTCCATCCTTACCTGTTGAGGGCTGAAACTACACAATGCACAATTTTAGTCAGCAATGACATGCAAAACAACAAATTGCATTGCGCAGTTTCTGGGGCCAACAAGGCACTGCTTCCTAGAATTGTGTAATGCAAGCATGGAGGTTAGTGCTGGGCTAGAATTGTACAATTTTTGGAGGGAAGGTAGAGCCTTCACTTCCAGAAATGCACAATGCTAGCTGGGCAAGGAAAGGTCTGGGCCAAGGCAGCCCAGATCACCGACGGGTGACTGAAAACATGAGAAGTCTCCATGCATGGTGATACTAAGTGTAAACAAGAGTGAATGATCATGCATGCAAATAGTAAGTGCAAGATTCAGAAAATGGGAAAGCATGCATGTGTGTGAAGCAAGTCATCGCAACGATGACCGTTAGTGTAAAAACAGTGTCATGCATGCGATAGCAGTGAGATGTGAACAAAAAATGAAACAATGCTTCTAAAAGATAACATGCATCAATATGACAGTAAGTGCTCACTAAAATCAAGCAAAGAACACTCACACAAAGAAAAACACAAAAAGCGATAGAAACACATCACAAGACATTAAAAGCGAGCTTACCACAAAACAACTGAGATGAATGTGCCGATGACTCGTAGATGTGATGTGGGATGTCAGAGCTACAAGGTTGATGTGAGGAATGAGCTCTGTAGTGTCCGGTTGATTAGTTTTGATAAGATCGAGGTTATGACTCGCATGCCACAAATCTAGGAAAAAATGACACTTGATGGGAGGTTTCTAAAACGATATTTGCATGTAACCTCTAGTAGCTAAGAATAGATCCCTAAATCTAGGGATGACTTTGCATGTTGCCTTAGGAAAGGCATTCCATGCATGCAAATCAGTTTTGCTCGGTCCCAGAGGGAACTTGTCAACTTGAAGGCACATGCATCAGTCTGCGAGCTTGGGATGAAAATCTGTGCAGTTCCTGGGCTGAGTTGGGCTAGATGTCCCAGAGCGATTGCATAATTTCTGTGGTCAGCAGGTGACTGCCTCCCAGAATTGCACAACTTTTGGGATGAGCAACAATGATGGGTTAGATTACACATTTTTCTGGAGGAAGAATGTCTGACTGCTTTGTGCAATTTTGGAGCCCAGCAGGTTGCCAAGCTGATTTGTGCAATTTATAGAGGGAAGAATGGTTCCCATCTAGAATTGCGCAATTTTTTGAGGGAAGCCTGACAGACTGATTTGCGCAATTCTTGATCTCAGCAGGCCGACCAACAGATTTGCGCAATTCCTGGAGGGAAGGTTGGTTCCTCTCCAGAATTGTGCAATCTGGGGGCGCTGCTTGGCCAGCACATGGTCTAAGTCTGGAAAGATAGCCTGTGAGGGGAGTGAAGCAAACTGACATGCACATGTTGACAAGAAAATGAGAAACAACTAAAGCCTATATGCTTGACAGTGCAAGACATGTTGCTGTGGATGGTTGGTAGGGAGGCTCTAAAACAAAGCTAAGGAAAAATTTGGAGGGTGTTTCTAGCGGCTACAACACTTGGCGACACAGTGGTAGAAATCCATCTCTCTAAATGGACCTTGTTCATGAAAAGCAAGTCTAACACCTCTGGAAGTATTGTTTAGTTCTCTGTTCGTCTTGGTTTCCACACTTGCTTGATTGTAAGATGTAGCATCTGCTAAGCCCTTGGTTGGTCGACACACATTCCAAGCCAAGTCAACACAGTTTTTTTTTATTGGGGATGATGGGTATATTGGTGCACAAGTCATATGATCGTCAGAGTTTTAGTTTCATCTCTGGTATTGCTCCGCTACTAGCAGGCTTGGACAGTACGCCGGCGAAGTCACGCAGGAACACAAAAATTGCTCCACTGCCAGCGAGCTTGGTTAGTACCCCGGTGGAGTTACTTGCATCACCTCTCTGCGCAGGAAGCCTTTCTTTTCTTTCGCCTTATTAATTTTTCATTTTTTCGAAATTTTTTCACATTTTATTTTTTTTAGTTTCATTTTCATAACTGTGCATAACACTTATTCATTTCAGAGGCAGAAGAGGAATCCGGACTTAGTGAGAGCAGAAGAGGTTGTTCCTTCAGAGTAGTAGTTTATATATACCTTTGACGTGCTTGTTAAGGTCCCCCCCCTCACCTTACTCTACTTGACTGAGCTGACAAGGATTAACCCAAAAAACAACCGACTAGACTAGGTGATACTAGTTAGTGCGCAAGCCTTGTGTTTTCACCAAAGTTTACTTCGAACAGTACGTATTTTCCATCGACGTATCATGGACTGAAGATAACAAGTTCTTCATATAGATGCAAGATGACAAATAACCAAGTATTGATAACGGCATAAGTCCTCTTGTACTTTACCCAGATTGTTTCAAGAGTCGCGCACGGTCTCATGCGAAACTATCCTATAGATGTAAACAAGCAAACAAACTAGAAAACAAAGCAAAAAGAAGAAGTAAATGCATAAGCAAAGCGAGTAAGCAAACAAGCTGGCAAACAAACAAACATGAAAAGTGAGTAAGCAAACATGCATGTAAGAAAACAAACCAAAAGAAAACACTACTCCTACTCCTAAGCTAACGATGCATGGGTCTACTCACATGAAGTGATACTTCCACTGCAACCACCGATGCATTCGTCAATCCATGTTGGTGAAGGCATGGTTCGCGAAAAACATAACTGTGTGAACAAGCAAACAAGAAAAGTATAACAATGAAGACAAACACATTTTGGGTTTAAATGCGTCCACAAAACATAAGTGAGTGCAAGTGCATGACATGTGGTTCGTGGACTTACCATGGTGCAGTGTGACACTGTGTGGAGATGTTAAGCATACACACATCTTGACAGTGGCATGCAAGCAAATGAAAGACACAAAGACAACTTGTGTTGCACACACGTGCTTGCTGTGTAAGATTCCTCCAATGCATGAGCGATGGGATCATGTAGTTCAAGTGGAGGCAGCATGATCTGTGTGAGAGAATGATCTTCAATGCATACAAATGACTAATGAGGAGCCTCAGGTGTTTGAACAATTTCTTGATCGGAAGTGAAACCAACCTCAGGACAATGTGGACTTGACATAACCATCATCTCGGGCTGAAGTGCCTCGACAGTCTGCGGGATTTCAACTTTGTTGACAGATAGATCATCATAGACCAATTTCTTAGATGGATTAACAATAGTTGAATCAATATCGTGATCGGATGAAGAAGTAGAGAGATCACGATAATCAAGATCATAAAATTCAGGATGTTTGCTGGCATCCTCATGGTTTGATGAATCACACAGAGGGGTAGATGAGAAGCAAGGATGTTCACCCTCTGCGTTTCTAGAAAAAGCATATGAAAGATCAAGTGGATTTTCAATGAATGATTGGTCCTCTCCGTTTTCGGATGATGTGTTGACATACGGTGTGTGCTGTGAATGATCAACAATGGGTGCTTCCGTGGACGAAGATACACATGAAAAATCAAAGATGGCAGGATCATTAAGGATGTTAGGAAAAATGGAGGAGGTACGGACAGACAGGGATGATCCTCTGCTGCCGGTGGATGTCCAAGCTCCCAGTCATACTCTTCATGAATGACAACGCATGTTGGTTGTGCAACACCAGCTCTGTCGATGGCTTGATCCTCATTCACAACAAGTGTAGAGTCCAGAATGGAAGAACACAAGACCGTGTCATCCAGAGGATCATCCGAGTATGAAGACAGAGGTTTAGGTACAAAATACATATGATTAGCCAATGGATTCACAACCAAAATTGCACGAAAATCGGAAGGAGCACTGTCAGGAGGATGTGACGATTGAAAATATGTGTGTGCATTCTCTCCCACATTAGTCTGCGATGGTGGAGTTGTTTGATGAGGGGATGATGGAAAATCACTTGTGACAACGATTGTATCTGTTTGTGATTACGTAACTCCATCACCGAAGCATGCTGAGCGGGGCTTGATCTTGAACTTATTCCTAGGATTGATTGGTTTGTTAAGACAACATTTGAATTTGTCTCAAAGGTATGGAAATTTCATCTGCCTTTTCAGAGCTTCAAACTACAAATCATAGAAACGTTGCCAAAAATCCATAGGCGATTCATGCGGGGCCTTCCGTTGTTGTAACCTTTTTTTGTCAAGAGGTTTTGGATCAAAATGATGGAAAGTAGATTCATTGAGATCACAAAACTGGTCAAGTGAGTGCATGCTGCTAGGAGGCAGACTGCAGCACCACTGTTGTGGGGATTCATGAAGTGTGTATGCAAGCAACATGCTGGCCTCTTTTGCATAGAACTCGTCTGCAAGGAATAAATAGAAGTCTTCTAAGTACTTAGGCCATGCTACTTCGCCTTCACGATCATACGTGAATTTAGACAAGAGATAAAAAAACTCCCTCGAGATGTTGAGAGGTTCAACATGCAAAAGACATCATGGAGGGATGAGTGTGATATAATCCATGATAGATGTAGAAAGGTTCTAAACAAGATGAGAGGACATGGCTTGTCATCTAGCCCTCCTTCTAGCACCATAAATGTTGACAGTGCTAGACCCGCCAACATGTCAGGGGATCTCCCCAGTAAGAATTCCCAACTAGACCTCAGACCGTTTGGTGTAGGAGTCCCAACATTGGGTCGTACGGTATCACCCTGACCACGGTTGCGTGAAGAGGCAAGTAAGATTTCCCTATTGGTAGCAAGGGTGTGACATATGCAGCAAGTCAAGGAAGGTGCATGAATGGTTCTAACACATGGAGGGTGACGTGAATGCACCCCTTGGAAACCTGTGAAAGCACATAGTTAAGAAGGGAACACACAAGCAAAGATGCATCACAAACTGGAAAGAAAGTAAGCTGACAATCCAAAGTGATGGTTAAACCAACAACACATTTCAGTAAGATTCATACATACATATACAGGATAACCATACATGCATGCGTAAGAAAACATATACATATATCATTTAGAGTAAACAAGATAGCTGAAATACAAAACAAAATATGCAAGAAACGTGCTGGCTCTGTTATATTAAGAAGTGAAAGTTCCAGTCATACAATACAACCATGACCAACCACTAGTTCTGACAGTGGAACATTACAGTCACTGTCGCCAGCTCGTCCAAAGAGATATACTATCTCTGCATAGTGGAAAAGCCAAGGCTCGTTACAATACTCTCCAAGCTTTCTCTAAGATACTCCTATTGGAATCTTGGCTGACCAAAAGCCCATACAAGGACTTATGAGGGACTATTTATATCAAAGGGTGGGGTGACCCTTGACATTCCCCTTTGTGACTGTTCATCTACCCTCATGACTCTTCAACTACTCTATGATTGTTACATTCAACTATCAACATTTGAACTTCTACTTGACAAGACATTGCCCACAATCTGCACATATACCCATGTGAGACAAAATGGCTTGAGCAATCCATGCAAGACATCAATAACACTCGAACCATTGTGGTAAGACAAACTCTTAAACATCCTTGTGATGGTCGACAGTGGTGAACTGATGCCAATCTTGGTTGTCTGTGGTGGTGTCTGTGCGCTCAATGGTGACATCCTACTGAAAGCGAACTCTTGCCTCCGTTGCATCCAGGTAAACTGATATGGTCCCTTTGTCCAACTCATTTGATAACATGTGCATCATCATCTTAAGTGCAGCTGGACCAGCGACATACTGATGCAGAGTGTCTATGCTGATCTCTGAGTGTGTGCTGGTGACCATGCACATCAACTTGTCAAAATACATGTTCAACTCTAGTCAGAATTGCTTCTTGTCTTTGCCTTAGTGAGTGTGCCAAATGGGTGGGATTGCATGCGTGCACATAATGAAATCCATGCTCCTGAATAACCTTGCACTGCTCACCCTATCTGCTCCATGCCAGCCGTTGGATTGATCTATAACTTGTACGGGTGCAGTTTCATCATTCTGTGCATGTCGCACCCCTTGCTGTACCTATTCCTGCTGCAACTCCTTCTCTTGTCTGTGCAACTCCTATTCTTCTTTGAGTTTCCACTTGAGCACCTACAACTCCTTCTCTGTTTCTCTATCTCTAACTTTGCATGATCCTCTTTTTGCAGCGTCGCGTCATAGCCTTAGTCTCCAAGTTTCTTTCATCACAAGTGGATTTGCTTGAGCCTGCAACTTTGTTCTGCCTCTGTGCTCTCAACAACCTTCCTCTTGCATTTTTCACATGCAGGTGTGCTACCTGCTGTGACGCTGCTTCCATTTCTTCTTGATATCCATGCCCATGAACAACTTGATGTCTTCATAGATAGGCAAGTTCACAGACACTTGATCGACTGCATCCTTAGTTGTGCTCTGAATGGTGTCTTCAACTCCGCTCTCTTGTAATCCATTGTACCTGTGCTGCTAAGAGGCAGACGAACACCTGTGACACCTGGAGACATAGAAACACTCATGACAAGCAATCTGTTAGTCAAAAACAAAAAAAACTGGAGGACTGACATGCAACATACCTGTGTGGCTGTTTGTGAAGATTGTGCAATTTTCACCGGGAGGCTAGGAGATTGACTGCCAAAACTATGGAAGGCACAATTTGGGTTTTCAGGAGGCTGGCTGACTAC
Source organism: Pinus taeda (assembly GCA_000404065.3). NCBI lineage: Eukaryota > Viridiplantae > Streptophyta > Pinopsida > Pinales > Pinaceae > Pinus > Pinus taeda. The sequence continues at coordinate 64,747 of APFE030879660.1, forward strand.
TGGAACTGTGTAATGCACAATCCATCCTAGCCTGCTAAGGACTAAAATTGCGCAATGCATAATTTCAGTCATCAATGACATGGAAACTAGCAAACTGCATTGCACAGTTTCTGGGGCCAGTGAGGGACTGCCTCCCAGAATTGCGTAATACAAGCTTGGAGGTTAGTAATGGGATAGGCTTGCACAATTTATGGAGGGAAGGTAGATCCTTCACTTCAAAAAATGCGCAATGCTAGCCGGGCAAGACAAGGTCTGGGCTGAGGCAGCCTAGACCTGCTGATGGGTGACTGAAAACATGAGAAGTTTGAATGCATGGTGGACTGAGTGTAAACAAGAGTGAATGATCATGCATACAAACAGTAAGTGCAGGATTCAGAAAACCCTGAAAGCATGCATGTGTGAAGCAAGTCGCTGCAACAACGATCGTCGATGCAAAAAAATTATCATGCATGCGACAACAGTGAGATGCGAAAAAAAACTAAAATGGTGCTTCTACAAGCTAACATACATCAAAATGACAGTAAGTGCTCATTGAAATCAAGTAGACAACACTCATAGACATAAAAGGCGACATAAACACAGCGCAAGGCATGAAAAGCGGGCTTACCCCGAAACAATTGAGCTGAATGTGTCGATGACTCCTAGATGCGATGTGGGATGTTATAGCTACAAGGTTGATGTGAAGAATGAGCTCTGTAGTGTCCGGTTGATGAGTTTTGATAAGATCGAGGTTATGACGCACATGCCACAAATATAGGAAAAAGCAACACTTGGTAGGAGGTTTCTAAAATGATCTTTGCATGTAACCTCCAATTGCTAAGAATAGATCCCTATATCTAGGGATGACTCTGCATGTTGCCTTAGGAAAATTAGTCCATGCATGAAAATCAGTTTTTCTCGGTCTCAGAGGGAACCGGTAAAACTGAAGGCACATGCATCGGTCTGCGAGCCTGGGATGAAAATTTGTGCAGTTCATGGGCTGAGATGGGCTAGCTGTCCCAGAGGGATTGTGAAATTTCTAGGGTCAGCAGGTAACTACCTCCCAGAATTGCGCAACTTTTGGGATGAGCAGCAGTGCTGGGTCAGATTACACATTTTTCTGGAGGAAGATTGTTTGACTGCTCTGTGCAATTCTAGAGCCCAGCAGGCTGCCAAGCTGATTTGCGCAATTTATAGAGGGAAGTATGGTTCCCATCTAGAATTGCACAATTTTTTGAGGGAAGTCTGATAGACTGATTTGCGCAATTGTTTATCTTAGTAGGCCGACCAACATATTTGCACAATTTCTGGAGGGAAGGTTGGTTCCTCTCCAGAATTGCGCAATTTTCTGGGGGAGCTGCTTGGCCAGCACATGGTCTAAGTCCAGAAAGACAGCCTGTGAGGGGAGTGAAGCAAAATGACATGCACAGGATGATAAGACACTGAGAAACCACTGAAGCCTATATGCTTGATGGTGCAAGACATGTTACTAAGGATGGTTGGTAGGGAGGCTCCAAAACGAAGCTGAGGCAAAATTTTGGAGGGTGTTTGTAGCTACTACAACACCTATTTAAAATTTCAACAATAATTGATCTATCTTGAGAATATACTAATAAATGAAACAGACAAACAAACTGATGCAAAACCATTATGTAAGATACTTCAGAATTTACAGTTTAAGTAATATGGATCGTTGTTGGAAAAAAATACCAATAATTACTTAAATAACCCAACTACTGTATAAACTGAACCATGATATCAATTTTGGCTTTGCTAATCATGATGTAAACAAAGGAGAAACCATTGCTCGAATTTGAAGATTCTAATCATTACCTAAGGGAAACTTATTACAAATTACTACAATTCACCACTAATAAATCTTCAATAAGGAAACTCTCAATTCAAATGAGACAGATCACTCAGAAAGCTCAACCTCTTTAGAATAAGGGAAATCACAGTCTAAACATAGATTTAAAAGAAGTCAAACCAGATTCATACTAAACTCTTGCATTCACTACAGAATCGAATGCATACCAAACTCATTCCAGATAAAAGTAATGCTCAATTAAAACGTTCTCATGCTAGAGAAAGCAAGAAAATTCCAAGAAAATTAAATCTACTTATTGAGCCTAAATCCCGGGTCATATGAAGTCAATCAAAAAACATTCTACTTTGCAAGCATTCTAGAAGATCTAAATACACAACCCATATTCGATTTTCCACACATTCCACACTGATTGTATTACGTACTCAATTCAAAAATCCAATCCCTATTCTAAACTAAAGCTATTATAATCAAACCCAGGAAACCTTTTGACAACAAGCGTTACACTCCAATTTCAATTCAATCCTATTCTCATCATGCTAGGTTCTAGAGCCAACAGACTCAATTGCAACCAATATTTATTTCAGTACTCCTGAGCATTCCTCACATATGGATAACGTTATAGAACTCACTATTGAATAGAAAATGGAGAGAGCATAAAACCAATTTCGTTCCTAAACTTATGACATGGTAATTAACCCCTATATGTTTCCAAATTAAGAATACTCTTCAAACATTCTGTGTTATGCAATCATATCAAAGAAACCATTCATGCATTAGGAATCATCACTCAATACAATCCTTGTTGGTTTTTAATAATTGAGAAATGATATCTATAGCATTCGGTGTAGATCTAGGAAATAAAGTAGAGATTTTAAGTACATAATAAAGATAACAATTATGAGATCTAAGTAGTAACTTCCTTAAACGAAATTCACACTTCTAAATTTTGATCAAATGTAATTTTTATTATCTATATTAACTGCAGAACTTGTTTCCAGGGTGTGGTAGGCCATTGCCACTCCTAGAGCAAGTTTAAATTAATTCAATACTGTTAAAAACTAAGGAAAACCATAATACTCACAGAGGATTAAATGTCGGATTGAAATTATATATTAAAGTTTAAAATGTAAATTCGAATGACATATACATCATCACTACAATTTCTTCTGAGGCAAAGCTCACTTGTACAAAAACTACTTGATAGTCTTTTCTCTTACTTCTTCCCTAGCCTAAATACAAAACTCATTGAGCTTTAAAAAGGTTCATCCAATGGGAGCTAGATCTAAATGATTAACCAAAACAAACAAATAGATAACATCAAAACTAAACAAGGCTTTGGTTGAGTTTGTATTTGGTTTATATTGAGGGTACAATTATCAAGTTTTTAAAAGGGGATATTTGCAATTTTTTTAAAGGATTGGTAATAAAGTTGAAAATGGAGGATGAAAAGTATTAATCATCTTTAAAAGGATTGGTAACAAAGTTGAAAATGGAGGATGAGAAGTATTAATCATCTTTATTGATGATTAATTCATTTTTAATAAGAATTTGGTTGTAATTGTGTTTTTGTTGCACCATCTTTGTACTCTTTTTTTTAATAAAAAGGATATTTTTTTGGTGGTGGTTGAGTCCCAATTTTTGGGACATTTGGTTCTTGTGTTGGGTTGAAGTGGGACACATTGTGTTCATTGTGCACTTTCTCTCTCTAATTCTCTAATTCTCTCTTACTCTCCTCATGGTGACAAGCAATATTGTATTTCCTAAACTTGTTGGCACAAACTATTTTTATTGGAGCAAACACATGCAACCCATATTCGTCACCAAAGATTTATGGGAATTTGTAACTGATGGATACACTATGCCTTCTCCTGATGAATTCAAATCATTAAGTGATGATGAAAATAAATCTTTTAAGGAACTTATTAAGAAAGATAATGAAACACTTTCACTTATAGGCAACGCTCTTGAAGAATCTATATTTCTAAGAACCAGTGGTGCAATATCGTCTAAAGAAGCATGCGATATCTTAAAGAACACATATGAAGGTGTTGCTGTAGCTAAACTACAAACATTAAGGAGGAATTTTGAAAATTCTCATATGCAAAGTAATGAATCCATTCATGATTACATCACAAATATGAAAGATCTTGTTAATAAGATGAGGTCATAGGTGAAGATGTTCCAGAAAGAAGGCTAATTGAGAATATTTTAAGAAGTGTTCTATCTAAGTTTTAGATGGCCTCTACTAGTATTATGGTCTCCAAATATTTAAATACCATGAGAATTGATGAATTAAGTGGATTTTTGTTAACTGTTGAAGAGAATCAACCATACGAGCAAGTAGAACATGCCTTTTCTGCAAAGCATAGAGGAAGAGGAAGAAGTAGGGGTCAATATCATATTCAAAATCAAAACAGAAATAAGCAAAGTTCACAAGAAAATGCGTCACCTTCAAGAGGTAGAGGCAAGAATCCCAGTCAATTTAGAGGAAAAGGCAGAAATGGATCTCGCGGAAGAGGAAAAGGAAGAGATGGAGGCATAAATGGAGGAAGAGGTGGAGGACCACAATGTAATTATTGCCAAAAATTTGTCCATCTTGAAAAAGGTTGTTATGAAAAAATGTGAGATATGGAGCACAAGGGTGCTAATACAGTTGTTGAAGAAACTAGGAATGAAAAGTTATTCATCTCAAGTTTTATGGTACATAGTGAAGAAAGTGAAGCATGGTATATTGATTCGGGATGTTATACTCATATGACATCACAAGAGGAGTTGTTTACCAAAATTAATGACAATTATTCTGGTAAAGTCATATTTGGTGATGATAGTGTTTCTGAGGTGAAATGGAAAGGCACAATTGTAATACCATAATTACATGGAAAGAAGAAGTTAATTGAGGACACTTTGTTGGCACTAGCATTGAAGAAGAACCTAATTTCTGTAGGAAAAATGATGGAGCAACACTACAAGTTAGTGTTTGATAATAAAGAATGCTTAATCATGGATAAGTTGAATAAAAATGCAGTTGTAGCAAGAGGTGAAATGACCGAAGACACAATTTCAAGCTCTCCTTTGATTCAAGTAATTCACAAAGTTTGAATACAATAGAAGAAGAAAATAGTAATATTTGGCATTATAGGATGGGACATCTGAATTTTCAGAGTTTGGTGTTGATGAGAAAGAAACATGTGAATGGTCTTCCTTATATCAAGTTGGATGATAAAGTATGTGAAGGGTGTATTTTTGGGAAAAAGAACAGAGAAAGTTTCTTAGATAGACATCGAAGGCTAGAGAACATCTAACATTGGTGCCTTCAGATTTGTGTGGTCCAATGGATACTATATCTTTTGGAAAGACACACTATTTTCTCACTTTCATTGATGATTATTCTAGGAAGACGGGTGTATTTTCTGCAAGAGAAGTCTGAATTGTTTTCTCATTTTTTTGAGTTTAAGGCTTTAGTTGAAAAGCAAAGTGGTCTACAAATTCTTACTCTAAGAACATATAATGGGGGAGAATACAAGTCAAATGAGTTTTTGAATTATTGTAGGAAGAATGAAATAAAGCGAGAGTTTACTAATTCATACTCTGCTCAACAAAATGGTGTTGCAGAGAGGAAGAGTAGGACCATAGTTGAAATGGATAGGAACATGTTAAAAAGTAAGTCACTTGGAAATGAGTTTTGGACAGAAGCAGTAGACATAGCTATATACACTCTTAACCGATGTCCTACAAAGGAAGTGTTGAATTTGACTCCATAAGAAGCATGGCCAGGACAAACCAAGTGTTGCACATATGAAAGTTTTTGGTTGTACTACATATGCACATGTTCCTAAGGAAAAGAGGAAGAAATTGGATGATAAGAGTGTGAAGTGTATATTTATTGGATACAGTATTGAAACAAGAAGTTATAGGTCGTTTGATCTAGAGGCAAGGAAGGTGATAATAAGTAGATATGTTGTGTTTGATGAGAAATAAATCTATCAACGAGATCATGTACAATTTGAATTGAGGAAAGATGTTGTGAACATTGGCGATGAATCAAATTCCAAGTCACTAAAGATAAATGAAGTTAAGAAGAAGCCTAAGTGACTTGAAAGGGGTAATTCAGAAAAAATTATGTTGGATAGAAATTTTGAAAGAAAGGGCTACTAGATCTCAAAGTTCTCTAGTGAATTATGCACTTATGGGACACGTAATGAAAATGGATGAAACAAAGGATTATGCAGAAGCATCAAGAATGGAATGAAGCAATGGAAGCATAATTGAATGCCTTGGTGAAAAATGATACATGGGACTTGGTTAAATTACCAAAGGGAAAAGATGTAATTGGAACTAAGTGGGTTTATAAAATCAAGTATAAATCATATGACACAATTGATAAGTATAAGGCCCATTTAGTTGCAAAGGGATATGCACATAAAGAAGAAATTGATTATACTGAGACATTTGCCCCAGTGGCAAAGTTGGATATAATCATGATGGTTCTTGCATTAGCTGCACAATACAAATGACCATTTTTTCAAATGGATGTTAAATCAACTTTTCTAAATGGTTATGTGGATGAAGAAATTTATGTGGAGTAGCCTGAAGGTTTTGAAGTGCCAAGAAAATAATATTATGTTTATAAGTTGAAGAAGGCCTTGTATGGTCTTAAGCAAGCACCAAGGGCATGGTATTCAAGAATTGATAAGTATTTTCAAGACCATGGATTAGTTAAAAGTTTATCTGAGCCTAATATCTATATCTTTCAGTCAGGACAAGACATTTTGATAGTTGTCTTATATGTTGATAATTTGATCTACACATGGAACAATACAAAATTATTTCAAAGGTTTAAGTCATATATGATTTCTGAGTTTGAGATGACAAATCTTGGTGAGTTGCATTATTTCTTGGGTATTAAAGTCTGGCAGAAGGAAGATGGTATTTTCATGTCACAAGCCAAGTATACTTGTGACATTTTGAATAAGTTCAGAATGTTGAGTTGCAAGCTAGCGACAACTCCTTTGGAAGTTGGGTTGAAGTTATACAGACTTGATGACTCCAATTCAGTTGATGTTACTTTTTATCGTTAATTGGTTGGAACTCGACTAGATATTTCTTTTGTAGTCAGTATGGTATCAAGATTTATGGCAGAACCCAAGGAATTACATTAGAAAGAAGCAAAGAGGATTTAAGATATCTGCGTGGAACAATTAGTTATGGTTTGGTTTACAGGTCTACAAAATATTTTAGGTTGATTGGTTATGCAGATTTAGATTGGGTTGGATGTATGGATGACAATAAATCAACTTTAGGGTATTCATTCAGTATAGGTTTAGCGAAATTTGCTTGGAGTACTGACAAGCAACCTATAGTTTCTCTCTCCACAATAGGAGCAGAGTATAAAGCGACAATGACAACAACATGTGAAGCAGTTTGCTTAAGAAGAATTCTAGAGAATCTACATGAACAACAAGAGCAAGCCACTCAGTTGATGTGTGACGATCAAAGTGCTATTCAAATGACCAAGGATCCATTTTTTCATAAGAAAACCAAGCATATTGATATTCAGTATCATTTTGTTTGGGATCTGGTTCAACAAGGAGTGATCGAGATCGAGTACTGTAGAACAAATGAACAAGTAGCTGATATATTCACCAAATCACTATCTAAGGAAACGTTCTGCAAATTCAAAGATGATCTTGGAATATTTCTAAATGATCATTATGGGGGAGAAATGTTGGAATAATGATTCATTTGTTAGTTGTTAGTGTTACTGTAAAGTTGTTATTTTTTGTGAGAGAATTATGGATTGATTGAGTTGGTGTATAAGAGCTATGTGCCTTATTGTTAAATATTTTATGCTTTGTAATTTATTCTTTAATGTGTTGTTCTTTATTTCACCCTTCCGGGGGTTTTTTTAACAGATTTGCATGAAGTTTGAAAAGGAATAAATTTGCATACTGGGTATAGCCTCCTTCCAATTTTCTTGGATTTAATGCCTCAATCCATTTATCTACTTCTTTCTCTTTATGATGAATATCTTTCATTTCTAATGGTATCCCTTCACTTATAAAGAACTCTGGATAATAGAAAAGGACTAGGTGCATAAGATACGTAGTGTACCTAAATAGATTGAAAGATTATATAATACTCAGATGGAAGTGTATGTTTTGATTTAAGTGGCAGGGAAAATTGATTCTAACCTCATGATGATTTGTCATAATTTATATTAAAAACATAAAACTAATCTCATCCATTGCCGAATCACTTGCATATCCTAACATAATGGCAAGCAAGGATACCACTTTTATCCATTGGAAATTTAATTCAGAGTATTTGATTAGGGTTTTTTACTAAATTTTTGAGACAACTTAAATTTTCTTACTCCACTCAAGTGATAAAATATTCATGCATCTCCTTATAACTGATGCTTTTCCCACTAGCAGATAACTCTATTTTTTTCCTTTCTAAAATCTCCTCGGATATCTATAGAAAAATACGCCCATTTCAACGATAAACAATGCTCCGTTTAGATGAGTCATAATTATTAGCTAAGAGGAGGACAATATCAAGGTCAAAGTATGTTGGTGGTAAAATGACTGTGAATGAGCCAAAATTAATGAGTAAAAATCCACACTATTAAATTGAAAATTCATCCTTAATTTAGCTCTAAGAGCATGTATAGCATTATTCAATAAATGAGTATCATAAATTTGAGCTAAAATATTAATAAAAAATTCCTCCTATTTTTCTTCTACCATTCTAGAACTAAACCCTTTGCTAGTCACCATTTTTCAAATACCCCTTTACTAGTCACCATTTACCAAATAATGCACTTCAAAGAGAGCTTCTGATAGCTTGTTATTTGGAATTTGTTTTGGGCCAGTTATGCCTTTTTTCCTTTATTATCAGTGTGACCGCAAGATATTATGCATTCAAAAATGTGTTGGGTGTTGGACCATCAATTATTTTTAATTGACAAAAACTTAAACCAAAATTTTTATAAAATAGATATTAAGGAAATTATATATAATATATTATATATATTTATTTTTTATTTTTTCAAATTTTAATGCGCGCATAGACTTGGAGTCTTATTGAACCATCATTATTTGACTGCCAAATTGTATAAAATACTCCTGTCACAAAATATAAATATGATGAGACGCATCATAGAATATTTTGCTATATGTTTTAACAGAGTGGATATGGATATCGCCGGCTAGGAAGAATTTTCTCAAAAAAATATTTAAATAGTAATGTCATTTTATCAAACACAAAGCGTTCCGAAATTGACTACTTTCTCCTTATATGGGTAAGTTGTAAAATTTCCTATGGACTAATTTGAGAAGGTGGAAAGTTAAAATATATTATTGGTGTATGTGTATTTTATTAGGTCGAAAGTTAAAATATATTATTGGTGTATGTGTATTTTATTTTATTCATGTCCAAGTATTTACTTATTTTTTTTATAATATGCCTACTAAGTATTATTATATTTTTATATTTTATATGTTATTTCCATAAATAAAATTTAATATATTAGGAAAAAAAAACATAATTAATTTTAACATAAATTTGAATATTTTATTTTTATTTTTTATTATTATTAAAATTAGAGTAATTATATAAATTAAATGGCACACAAAACAAATATATAGACATTAAATACTTATCTTATAATATATCTAACATTGCTCAATTAAAAGCAAAAATTATAACTTTTTTTATTTGATTCTAAAAATGATTAATATATGATTTAAACGTATATATATGTACCTTTTAAAATACATCTAACAAGATATTTAATAATGTAGATTATTCCTATTTGGTATGAAGATTCTTAACATATAAATAGACTTTGGTACAATACAATGATTTGCTAATAGGGCATGCTTCAAAATCCTTAACTCCTGTTCATATGATATATGTTTTCTTAATTAACCAATTTAATTAAAAAGGAAGAAAAGGCTTAACTACTTTTTCAATACCACATGCTTAAGAAACCTATAACTCATTTCATATGACATTTCTTTCATTAATTAAATTAAAAGAGAAAAATGGTCATATTTGTTTGTAGATAAATCTTAAATTTTTATTTTACATATTAAATATCTTCAAATTTAAATTGTTAAATTTGTCTTCAATATTTTTGACAAAATATGTGGTAAAAAATGCCATAAAATGACTATTTCATTTATTATTTAAATTAGACAAATATAGCTGCCATAACTTTGTTAGCATATTTTTTACAAAGTGAATCAACCATATATACCAAGCATATTTTCTACAAAGTGAATCAACCATATATTTTTTTCAGAAGAAAAAAGCGAGATATATTATATTGAGATCATATAATTTCAGATGTGAGGCACATCCATATTGTCCAATACATATGTGCATATAACTGAGCATATAACTGTGCATATAACAAAATTTTGTCCAGTTCTATTGATGCATATATCAGATTCTATGACATTCATAATGCAGAAATAGGATCTTCTCTACATAGAGAGAATATCAGAGATGATGTGTGGTTCATGTAGGTCCATAAAACATGTGCCAATCAGTCAATATGTTGTCATAAATGGACGATGTAGGCATGACGGAGTCGGTGAATATGTGTGCATTCCGCCATTTCCAAACGGCCCATAGCAGGATGAGGATGAGATAACGTCTATTCCTGGACTGTTTGCTCCACCATATAAGGGCTGCACTAAGAGAGAGAAAATCAGTCAGTTGAAAATCAAAGATGTTTGATAATACATACCAGGTCTGCTGGATGATTGGGCATTTGATGAACATGTGGAGGTTTGTTTCTTCTTCTGATTTACACATAGTGCATCTGCTGGGTCCATGCCAATATCTTTTCCTGAGGTTGTCCCATGATAAATTCTTGTTGTAGAAAACAAGCCAGGCAAAGTGTATGATCTTCGGAGGACATTTTGCCTTCCAAAAAATATAGGGGAAGATTGGAGGCTGATATGGAGTTCTGTTGTTTATCAGGTGAGAGTAGATATCTTTGACAGAAACAGGTCTTTGAAAAAAACTAACAGTCCATAATAATTGATCTTTGACTCCATATCGATGGATAGCACTGCCATTTAGCTGATCTGTGATAGATTTCCATATCCCATCCCATATGTCCTGTAGATTGAGGTCACGCCCATTCTTCCACACAGGTGTGGATCCATGCCAATCATTGATGAGTTTGTCCCACGTGTATATTCCTTGTCTCTGTAGCTGTGAGATGAGGCCCATTGGAAGATTAATGTCAGACTGATTACATATTAATGGGTCGATGCCAATATGAACGCTGCTGCCAGAATATAATCGCCATCTCAGCCTGGATAAGAAGAAGGGTTCAATTTTGCGCATGCTGTTCCAAATAGGGGAGCCAGATCGGGGGCCAATGATTCCACGCCGATACCAGAATTCTACTGGTTTTCCTTTTAAATATCTGATGCGGATAATTTTACCCCATGGGGATGGAGCGTATATTCCCCTCCATAGTGATCGGCAGAGAAGCGCTCGTCCAAAGATGCGTAAGTTCATAATGCCCCAGCCGCCTTGCCGTTTTGGAATTGATATGTGGTCCAGCTTTGCAAGATGCATCTTTTGTTGCTTTGTGTGTCCTCCCCATATGAAAGAAGCAGTGATTCGATTGATGCGATTAATAGTACTGGTGGGCAAATAGAATAGATGTGCCCAGTATACAGACATGTGGGTCAATACCGCCTTTGTGAGGGTGACTCGTCCTGCCAAAGATAGAGCTCGAAATTCCCAGGATGTGATTTTTTTATAATAGCGCCCAATTAGCCAGTCCCAATCAGAAGTGGTATACCTGTGTGTTTTCAGATGGAAGCCCAGATATGAGATGCCGGATTGCAAAGATTGTGTCTGGATGCCAAACATATCTGCGATGTCCTGAATCAGTTCAGTGCGCTCGCCATGGAAATATAAGATGGATTTATGGATATTGATAGAGAGGCCCGTGGCTTTTTGAAATCTGTTGAGTATCTCAAGTATACATACCCATGAAGATCGCTGTAGAATGGCACATATAAGGACATCGTCGACGAATAAATTATGGGACAGAGATATTTGCCTGCAGATATTGATGGGGATGCATCTCAGTTCGGCCACGGCCCTGTTAATGTGAAGGCTGAGAGTATTCATGGCGAGGATGAATATAATGGGGGCAAGCGGACACCCCTGTCGAAGGCCTCTGCCGGCATGGAAGAATGGAGAGGGGATCCCGTTGATGTTGATAGCGTATTTGACGCCCTCAATACACGCCATGATCCAGGATATCATTTCCTTGCGAAGACCGATCTTAACCAGGAGGCAGCGGATAAAGCCCCAATCCAGGCAATCGTATGCCTTTTTAAGGTCGATTTTAAGAATGGCCCCATCAATATTCTTGGAGAACATCGAGAAGATGCATTCCTGTGTTGATGCTACAGCGTCCAGGATGTTACGCCCCTTCAGAAAGGCATGTTGATGACAAGATAAATGGACGGCCAGAGTACCTTTGATGCGCTCCGCGATGATCTTTGATATAATTTTAAAGGAAATGTTGCACAGAGATATCGGTCGAAAGTCAGAGAAGGTGTCGGCATCTCTCTTTTTGGGGATGAGAGCAATGAGAGTAGATGTAGATTGAGTATGGATGAAGCCGTTGATGCGAGAATCCTCAATCATCTTGAGAAGTTCGAGTTTGATGAGGTCAAAAAAGTGTAAAAAGAATTCAATGGTCCATCCATCAGGACTAGGAATTTGTCCTTGCTGAAGGCCATAAGAATTCTATGAAGCTCATCTTCAGTGACCGGCAAAAATATTTCGTCATTGATGGAGTCATCAAACATGACCGGAAAAATGTCTGTTCCCCATAATATATCATGTATATCACTTCCCGGTCCGCGGCTATATTGATTTTTAAAATGAGTAAGTGCAACATAAGTGATGTCCTGTTGAGAGGTGAAATGACCATTTGCACCATCCTGAATTTTCCATATGGAGTTAATCTCACGTCTATGATTGGCATATTTGTGAAAGAATTTAGTATTGCGGTCCCCCAAGTTCATCCATAGAGCCCTGCTTTTAAGACGCCAAGATGATTCCTGTGTTTCTAAAAGCCGGATTTTTTTCCGTGAGGGATCAGCGATCTTGCATTTATGTTGGAGAGTCATAGAATTAGGATCATGCGATGATAGGATATGATCCAGATCATGTTGGATCCTGGAGAGCTCAGAACTGTCGTGCTTTTTTTTCTCTATTTGCCAGGACCGGATAATGGGCTGGACAAAATCCATGCGTTCACGAAGAGAGGGGCCACGGGCACAAGATGCCGATTGATGCCACGCAGCAGTGACGGTGTTATTGAATTCAGGGTCACTGAGATAGGTTTGATCAAATTTAAAAGAGTAGGACCTTCGTGTGAGATGTTGACGCCAAGTAAAGAAAAGCGGCCCATGGTCAGATATAGAATCATGCCCAATGGAGAATACAGGCATTCCCAGTGAATCAATGATGTCGGACATCATAATGACCCTGTCAATGTGCTTGGCGATGAATGCCGCGCCAGTCCGCCCGTTCTGCCATGAATGAGTCAATGGGGAAGGTTCAATATCAATGAGATTCCGAATGATAAGTTGGGAACGGATATAATCTGATATGGGATCCACTTTCCGCCCAGCACCCCAGACTTCCTCGGAGCATAGTGTATAATTCATATCACCAATCAGCATCAGATGAGGGATCTCACAAAGATCCGAGGTGAAATTTTTTTGCCAGAATGGAAACCTGTTCATATATGGAGCATATATGTTAAAAATATTGATGGGGAAATGGTGCCCACTGAAGGTGGCAAAGAGCATGATACCAGCAAAGCATTTGAATGCATTAGCACAAATCCATATAGGATTCCACATGGCGACAAGTCCACCAGAATGGCCATGCGCGTCAAGAGCCACGATATACCATGAGGGGAACAGTTTTCTGAAATATGAAATAGAGGTGAGGCTATCATGCATAGTCTCCTGGATAAGAACCATCTTCGGACGAGCAGAGGAAAATAAGTGCCTGAGCGCAAGGAATTTGGGGCCAGCGCCAAGCCCTTGGACATTTAATGAGATAATGTCCATCATGACATGGATGGTCCAGCCGCGTCTGCTCTAAGAGGCTGTGGGCGAGGAGATGACATATCAAATATAGGGATATCCACTAGAGAAGATAATCGGTCCCCCTGTGCAGCAGAGTTTGATCGGCCACGGAAGTGACGAGAACCACCCCGTCCAGTTTTATGGACAGTAATATTCATCCCCGATGCAGGGTTGATGGTGGGAGAAGATGGATGGAAGGGCTTGTGAATGGTGAGAGGTTCAAGGTCCACAGTGCGATGATGAAGGAGAGTATCGATGTCACTGTCAAAATGATTTGCAGGGGATGAGACGGGGGAATTGGAGGGGGTAACCATCAGTAGAGGGGCCTTACCACTGTAAGGTGGGGGGGATGTCGTCCGGGGAGGGGAGGAGGAGGAAATATTAATGGGGATAGAGCCCATGAATATGTCGCCCATCAGAATAGGGGAGGGGGATCGGATAGGGGCGTCGACAGGAGGTTCGGGTATGGAAGAAAGTGGAGGGGGGGATACACGGGGATGAGAGGGAGCAAGGTGAGGCGAAGGGAGATTGGAGGGGATCCGAGGAGACAGGGGGGGAGATGGGAGAGAGACGGAAGGCATATCGACATGTAATGGAGGGGAGTCGAGAGGGTGGCGGCGGGCAGATTTGGTGTAATGAGGGTGGCGGCGACGGTGAGCGTCCCGCTTAGGGCAATTTGCAATAAGGTGGCCTGTATGATGGCAAGCAGCACACCGAAAAGGTATGCCCCAGAAATCCAGTCTCTGAGAAATCCGGAGACCCCGCCATGTGATGTCGATGTGTTCAAGATATCCGCCCCTGTATGCACGGTCAATGAGAATCCATGCAATGCGCTTGTCCTTTTCTCCCAAGATCCAGGGATCCGCATAGATAAAACGACCAATGGAGTTCCCAATGATCTCCAATATTTCCTTAGACCAGAACTCCAGCGGGAGATTCGGGAGTTTAACCTAGATCAAGTTATGAGAGGGAGTATTTGATAGCGGATCATATCCTATGTACCATCTGTGAAGAGCAAGAAAGCTCCGTTTATAAACCCATGGGGAGCGCAGGATATTATCTGCGTCTGCGGCGTCAAGGAATTGGAAGCAGAACCAGTCCTTCATGAGGTGAGAGATGATAGGTGTGTAGCCTATAACAGGCTTCCAGTGGTCAGAAATCCATTTCCGCGAGGCAGCAACATCCATCACCGGGAAATGCCACTGTCCAATGAGGGCGCACTTCTGGAGACAATTGATTCTTTCTGTGAGATGAGCACCATCCAAGGCGACGGCAGGCGGCGGAGCCGAAGATTTAACCGGAGCATGCATTCCTTTTGAGGATCTGTGAGACATCGGGTGGCGGAGGGGAGGGTGAGAGCGGTCATTGAAAGCGTCATGAATAGAGGAATGAATGGTGGTCTGGTCCAAAGTGGAGCGGGCAGGCAGTGAGGCGCACTCCTGGGCCCGAGAATCCTCAGCATGGATGGCAGCCCGAATCAATGCCTCCGTGGCAGATGAGTCGGATGCAGAGTCCATAGAGGCAATATGAGAGGCCCAGTCAAAGCAGCAAGTGGGTGAAGGACTTCAATCCCGCAGATCGGAATAAATGACAACAGCCGTCAAAGATCTAGTGAGGCTAAAAAAGGATAGGACAGAGTCAGAGAATTTAAAAAAGGATCCTCGAAGACAGGGAAAATGACGGAAGATGCACCTAAACGGTCGGATATCAGAGAATATCGAACAGAAGATATAATGAGGGGTAGGCGAAGGGCGCCGTCACTGACAAAAAGAAAGATAGGAAGTCAAAAAAGGATCATGAACATATCCCAATATGGCCTGGAGAAGATCGAACCCGGACATGCCTTTAATGACATCATAAAAATGGCAGGTGAAGTCCGTCGGAGGGACGCAGAATAATCCCGTCGGTAAGAATTCCGGCGAAAAAACAGGAAGATGCAACGGGGCCGCAATGGAGCAATCGCCAGGAGCGGAGACTAGGCGGAGGCGGAGGCGGAGGCGGGGTTCGACAGGAAGAAGGAGTGGCCTCACCAGGAGGAAACCCGCATATCGAAATCGAGGAGGGGCGGCTAAGATTCAGGGTTGCTATGACACGAGAGGCAGCAACAGTAAACAGATATAATACACCACCAGGAGCCAATACGGAGGCGAATATCTGAGAATGGCTGGTATATGAAAAAAAACCTCTTCAAGAACGAAAGACAACGCACAGGCATGCTAACAGAGCCGAATAATAAACCAGATACAGTAAATAACAATCGAGCATGAAAATATAACAGCCAGTGCAGTGATAATATATGATGCAAACAATATGAGTTGAAGCCAAATGGAGATTCCACATCCGCAAAAGACCATGTTAATGCAGAGATGTAAAGACACAGAATCTAATTATGGAGCCCAGAATATATGGGCTGTGTAAAAACCATGTTCAGAAACCGAAAAACATTAAAATATATACGCAGAGAGTGGCATATAGAGGTTATGAGACGTACCTGGAGGAGCAACAGCACGAGGGAGAAACAGATGCCACCAGCAAATGAACCAGAATGTGGCAGTTTGGACCAGGAAATGTATTAGTCATGCAGAGAATCAGGGTCTAAGGCAGATGGATGTAGCGTCCCGTGCCAGGGGCACAAGAGCGAGGGGGGGGGGGAACCAGGGACCTCTTATGCAAAGTGAATTGACCATATATACCATCTATAGCATCTATGCCCTTGTTCAATTGTAAGAAATAGTTCATAACTTTCAAAATTCAATAATTAAACTAAGTTACAATACCATCTATAACATTTATAAACTTTGTTAAAATATACAAATTGGTTAATACCAATAATTAAACTAAACCTCAAAAAAAAACTAGCCATATAAACTTATTTTAGATAAACACAAACGGTTTATTACAATGAACTCGAGAACCTGCAAAGGCTATTACCTTAATAAAAAATTAATTCAAATGTACACATAATTAATACATTAGTACCAAGCGTTTACTTGACATTAATTCAAATGTACATATAATTAATACATTAGTACCAAGCATTTACTTGACATTTGGAGTAGGTGCGTTATTGATATTATGTCACTATTATGTGGATGAGAACTATTTAAAACCTTTAACGTCGGATCAGAATAACTGTGATTATTGGATGTATCATGCAGTTCGAATTCATTAATTTTTGTTTAAGTTCAACGCGCGATTAGAATCATGATCATCGATCTGATTTAACGTGTGCCGTCAGATCACATTGGCTGGTGGCAATGGCGTTACATGGTTCGTATGTTATTACCCAACGTAAATACTAGACGTCAGATCAACTAGATAGTAGCCATGGATCTCATCGAGCATCCACGCGATAGTTAACATCCATACATGTTCTGACCCGGTGTTGAATATCCACCGTCAAAGCTTACTGAGCTTGGGCATTCTATATGCTAATTTTCACACATTTTCATAGGTAGAATTTTATATGCTAATTTTCACCGCACCTCTATAGAATTTGTAATTTCCACGATGGAGATTCTAGTCACTGGCTTGGAACGTTTACCAATATTTGCGGGTTTTGGTGTAACGGCAAACCTCCACACATGTTGGAAGAATCACTGCACCTCTATAGAATCCGTAATTTCCACCCTGGGATTCTAGTTACTGGTTTAGAACGTTTACCAACACTTGCGGGTTTTGATGTAACGAACAAACCTCCACATGGTATCAGAGTTTGGACCCAGGTTCGATTCCCCCAAGTTGCGTTTGAGGGGGGTGTTGGAAGAATCACCGCACCTCTATAGAATCCGTAAGTTCCATCTTGGAGATCCTAATTACTGGTTGGAGATCCTAATTACTGATTTGGAACGTTTACCAACACCTGCGAGTTTTAATATAACGGCAAACCTTCAAAGGAAATGTGGTTGGTTAATAAAGATTAGTTTGAACTCTGAGATTTACTTTGCTAATTTTAAGATAAAAAAGATTCTTCAACTATTTGCTCGATAATGAAGGTTTAAAATGTGAGATTTGACATATATGATCCTTTCGTTGCCCTAGTGAATACATTTGGTTCTTATAAGAATGGAGAAGATTTTGATAGAGACTTTACAATTATAATTTCTAGCCTACAACAGTGCCTAAGTAGCCTAACAACACTACCCAACTAACTTGGTGGGGAAGCTTTATTTCACTGGGTGGGGAAACTTTATTTTAAATTTGGGTGGGGAAACTTTATTTTAACTATGAATTTAAGAATTTATTTTTGGTGAGATTAAGGTTTTTAGTTATTTAAAATGTGTTTTTAAATAAAAAATATATTTAATTTTTTTAATGTTTTTTAGACAATTGGGCTAGGCACATTATATGAGTCAAATTTGGATTTAGATCACGTTTAATAAAAATCAAAACATCTAATAATTAAAAGTTAATTATACTAATATAGTTATTTTGGAATAGAGTTTTTAGAATTTTAATTTAATTATCAATAACTATTAGATAGATGATAGCGATTTAAGCTCCATTAAATATTCAAAGGTTAAGATTTATGTGAAAAGTACTTATGCTCTTTTTGTACTTTTAATTAAATTGATTAATTAAAAAAAATGTGAAAATGAGTTATGAAGTTTTAGACACGGGGTATTAGTAAACCATGATCTTAGCCTATGATAATATAACAAAACCTATTTATAAATTAAAGAATCTCTATAATAATATGAAGTGAATCTCTTATAATTCAAAATTCTTGTTACATATTAAGATTCTACATAATAATCTAGATAATTAAAATTTGTTACATATATTTTTTATAAAGTATGTATATATTTAATTTTAAATATAATAATAATAACAAATATTATTATTATTTTTTTCGAATTTACATGAAATAAATATTTTAATACAATTTATTTATAAATGATTTAGTTTTAATGTAAAATTTTACATCATTAAATTATTTTTAACATGCCCATTTCCATGATAAATATGGCAATACATTTACATCTCTTCGACGTTAACCCTTTAACGTGTATTAAATGTTTCCTCGAGTTATTTTTACGAAGATTTAAGCAACAGCATGTATCACAGACAGTGGATCTCAAGTTTCTTTTACCATCCATTCTCAGGGCCTACCTACCTAAAATAACGTCCAACACTAGATAAAGCCATCACAGCTCATAGCGTGCCTTCTCAGAGTCTATACGCCTCGCAAGTTCGAGGAGAAGAGTGTCCTAACCGTGAAGAATCGGCCGGGCATATGATTTTCATAGTTATAACAAATAGACACAGATTGGAGCAAACGGAAAAACCTGAGTAGGATAGTTGCAGTTTTCTGATAAGATTTTTGCAGACATTTCCAATGGCTGAATACAGTTCTGAGATCCGGTCGTGTCCAATGCCAACGGTGGCCGCAGATGATGTTAAAGGTGGCGAGGGCGCAGAAACGAGCGTCCGACTTGATATGACAATTCCTACTGCACTCTATGGCGATGGCAATCGTAAACAAGTTGCTCCATTTGCAGAGACAACAGAAACGCAAGAGTCTGCGAGCTGCAATGTTAGGAGTCGTTACCCGGGCGACTATGGAGATAATTCTGAGACGTTAAGTGATCCCAAAGGGTCGCAGGCGCATGATAATTACAAGGTTGCAGCTCCAGAGAAGAAAATTACTCTGTTTGCACTCAGGCTTGCACTTCTTGAGAAGGCCGCCAGCGGTCTCGGAACCTTGGCCTTCGTTTGGGCTACTGTCGTGCTGCTTGGAGGCTTTGCCTTAACTTTAGAAAGGGCGGACTTCTGGTTCGTGACCATTATATTGTTGATAGAAGGTGCTCGCATTTTCAGCCGCAGTCACGAGCTCGAGTGGCAACACGAGACAACGCTGGCTGTGGCCACTATCAGAGGCGATGCTAAACGAATGAGTTCCACATTCTATAATGGCGGCACATCGTTGCTAAGACGATTCTTCAGATGTCTTCTGTACAGGAATACCCAGAGCCGTAACATAGAAGAAAATTATGGGTCAGCTGCAGAGCGTGCTTCAAGTTTGGACCATCATGGTGTTTTGAAGAGAACATGGTCTACGTCCAAGGTTCAATTGGTGCCTTATACCGGGTGGCTCTCCATATCCAAGAATGTGAGTAGGTCGCTCTTCTGGCTGCAATTGCTGTCTGCTTCCACATGCGTCGTCTTGTCTCTGGATCGACTTGCACGGCAAGACTACGGCGTGGTTTCGGGCAGCGATAAGAAGAATCGGAGATCGGCTCTCAATATTTTCTACGGGCTGTCCCTCGCCGAAGCGCTTCTGTTTTTGCTTGAGAAGGCCTATTGGCAATGGAAAATCATCGCTGGGAAACTGCTCACTGAGGTAAACGAAGAATACGGCTTCGACACTTCTGAATTCCACACGGTCCGCCGTTTTTTCTATGATGTGTACTCTCAGTGCGTCAATGGAAGCGTTTTCGGGGGCTTGAAGATGGATTTTGTGACGTACAGCATGGAGTTGCTGCAGTCCAGCGGTGGCCATGGACAAATCATGGGGGCTCGAGTCTTGTCCGCACTAGCCAACAATGATCGATTTGCCGAAGAGACATTGAGGGCGATCGGAAGGATGAGCGATGTGGTGGAGAGGCTGATCGAGATGCTCAATTGGAAGAACCATCACGAGCAGGAGATTCGAAGAGCAGCCGCGGAGATCATCTGCAAATTGGTTAGAAAAGACAGGAATTGCATTCGGGTAGCGGCCATCGCGGGGTCCACGGAATCCATCGCATCTTTGCTTTACGACACCAAACAGATCGAAAGAGAAAAAAATCATCACAAGCATTACTCGGATGAATACAATTACTCCGCTTTCAGTATGCTGGGTCTGCGGACACTCAAAAACTTAGCCAGGGACCAGGACAACTGCGCTAAAATCGGAAGTAGCAAAGACCTGCTTCCTAAAATTATAGGACTCACAGAGATAAATCCCAACACGCCCGAGTTTGAAATCAAGATTGTCAAGCTCGCTCTGCAACTGTTAAGAATGTTGGCAAGCAGTACAGGTCTCACAGGGAAGATTTTAAGAAAGGAGATTCGTGAGATAGTCTTTTCTGTAAGCAATCTCAGAGACATTCTTCAATACAAAGAAACATCGAGGGATGGCCTGCAAATCCTGGCTATAGACACTCTCACAAATCTTGCGCTGGACGATGAGGGCCGAGAGAGCATCGGCAGTACTGGCGGAGTTTTGCGTAATCTCTTCTCCGTTTTTTTCACGGAGAGAAATGTACTTAATGGAGCCCGCGAGGATGAGACCACAACGAAGCTCGTCAAGAATGCAGGAGAAGCCCTGGATCTTCTCGCTGTCGAAAGTAAACACAACTGCCGAAGAATGCTGTGGATTAAGTTGCAGGATCCGAGCAAAAGTGAGTCGAAGTTGATAGTAAAGCTGATCTCTGTGCTGGAAGACTCAGTTCAGGGGGTGCTCGCTGCAAGAATTCTTAGGAATCTGTGTGCACATACAGAAACAGATTACGTTGAATTAAGGGAAGTCACAGCAGCTGCGGCGCAGGTAGAGTGGTGTATTCAATTTAGGCTTTTTTTTTTCAGGATTATTTTCATGTTTAATTTTAATCAGATATTGAGTTTTAATAATTTAGAAGTTTTTTATTCTGTTAAGTTATTTATACATTCAAAAATATATTTTAAATTATAAAATATTGGGAAAATTATATGTCAAATTTTAGATGGAAAATTATTTTCATCTATAAATTAAATTATAAATTAAATTAAGATTTCAATTTATAACACAATTTAAGTAAAAGTCCCAAAAGTTAGCTTCAGTTGATCAAAATCAGTACCTCGCCATCTGAAAGTCACAGGTCCAATCTCCCTGGGCCGTTCACCAAGCCAAAAAACCACAGCTTAAAAAAACACTATCCGATAATTTCTTCTGTTATTTTATTTTTTCAGGTTGTCAAGTTTGTGATGGAGAAACAGGGCGAGCATCAGGAAGCAGCCTTAGGACTGGCTGCACAGATCTTCAAATTTATGATTCGATCAGATTTCAATCGTCTGTTGGAAGAGCCGAGGGGTGTCACAAAAAAATCGTTAATTTCAAAACTGGTGGAAGTTTTCCAGAGCCATCCACGTCCAGCGAAGGAGGTACCCAATATAAGGAGGTTCGGCATTGAGCTTCTGATCAATATTATGCAGATGGAGAGAGATGCAATATTAAGTGATATGAGCATGGAAATGAGAGCAGAAATACAGGGGGCTCTGGAGGGAGTGATGGAGACGACGTCGGAGATTGAGAATTACAGTACATTCTCCGGCAGTGTGGGATTGAGCCGGCACAGCATTCCCATTTCATCCCTCGTAGGGTCTGCAATGGAATTGCTTAGTGAGTGATCGATACCAATGAAAATCTAAGAATAAAAGGTTTTCACGACCACAAGGGGATGAAAATAATGACCTCACAATTACATCCTACTATCTGAAACACAGAGAGAAATTTCTAACAATTATTTATTTATTGATTGGTTCACAAACTCGTTCAGTGAATTATGGGTTGGAAAAATTGATGCAGTGGACAAATCACTTCATAAAATTATTGTTGGTATAATTTAAAAACGTAATTAAAACGTAATGAAAGGATGAAAGAGTTACATGTATAAAAAGTAAAGAGATAAATTAAAGGATAATTAAAAACAATTACACGAAAACATAAAATAGAGTAGATCGCCAGCTTCCCACGCATGCTCCACTCTCTTGCTCTGCATACGCCATGATATTTAGTTTTTATTTGATATTGAATTTGAATGTATAGAATATTAAATATAAAGTGAAATGGATTTTATTGTCTCAAGGTGCAGACAAGTACGTTGTCATGAGGTGGGTTGAAATGTAGAGAGTTTATTTTTAAAATTAGTGGGGTAAGTTAAATATGTTCAGTTATATAATTTAATGGCAATAAATTAGAATATTATTTATAATAATATGGTAAGGTGAATTTATAGGTATTGAATAATTTTTGGATATTTAATTGGGTAAATTAAAAAGCATTAATTAATTATATATATATATATAATATATAATTATTGAAGTTTTATTTTTATTTTATTAGGAAATTTTTAATTTGTAAATAGCAAAAATTTATGATAAAGTGGGAGTTTTGTTACAATAGTATGGGCCAATATTATGGCTTATCAATACCATATATTCAAAAAATCATCACTCATTTCATATTGCTATGGTTCATATGACATTTTTTTTAAATTAACCAATTTAATTAGAAAAGAAAAAAGTGTATAACTACTTTGAAAATAAATCTCAATTAGTGTATAACTACTTTTGAAGATAAATCTCAACACTATTTTATTTTTTATTTTCATATTTTTGAGAATTTGATAAAAAACTTTTATATAAATACTAACATTAAAATTCTATTTTGAATATTAATAAATATTAACTTTTAATAAACCACAAATAAAAAATTAAGATATCCCAGGATTTGTACTAAATGCTAGTTAAAAAGACAAAAATATAAACCATTCAATCAAAATGCAATTATTTAGCATTGTTTCACATCATTAACCTCATATTATATATATTTTAGGAAAAATATTGATAAAAGTCCATGCAAATTTTATTTAAAAACTTATTTAAAGAGGAAAAAACTTAATAATATTCCACTTTTATATCTTGTGTATATGAAAAATTTAATTTTTTCTTTTAAGCTAATAACATATGAAAATCTATAATTAAACTTAATTTTAGAATTTGTTTTTTATGTTCTTAACAATGTTTTAAAATTTTACTAAATGTTGAAAGTTTATATTATGTAAAATTTAAATTTTTCACAATATATATAATATATATTTCTTTATTTTGTAATGAATATTAAAAGTTTTTGTTTTTGTTAAATATCTTTATATAAATATTAATACACATTAAAATAGTAATTTAATATTATAGTTCTTCTAGAAACATAAAGTTTTAATTTTGAATTTTAATGATGATGATGATGATTAACATTCTTTAATATTAGACTTGAAGAAAGTAAGAGATTACTCATAATTTTTTAGCATCTTTATTTATAAGAGAAGAATTCAAGATCACCATAGTTTTTTTCACTTAAAAGGTCAAGAAGGTTGAGGATGTGACAAATATTTTGAAAATTATATCAAATGTGTTTATGAAAAGGACAATTTAAGAGAAAGTGCTTTTCATCTTCAATCCTTGTAGTGTTGCAAAGGTGACACTTTTTCATGCTATGGTGTTTTGGAAATAGACCAATGCCTAGTTTCACAATGAAGCTTGTGAGAATTTGTTTTATTCTAGTAATGTTTATTTTATTCTTAACATTAATCAAAAGAGTGAGATATATTTACTTTTGAGATTGGGGTTAATCACCTCCTCATAATATCTTAGTTTCTTTTTTCCCTCTAACTTTTTATCACCCCACATTTTTTCCTTAAATTTTGAAGAGATAATATTTCTAATATTATCGTTATTTTGCAAAATGATCTCTCACTTTATCATCCAATGGTCTAGCCAAGATCAGACATCCTTATTCCATCCTTGCCTGAGCAAAAGTTGATGGTTATCACTAGGTTTAGAAGCAGTTTTAGGAAACCTCTTGGCTTTCATGTTGTTTAACTTCTTCTTATACATAAGATACCTAATCATATCCAACTTTCGAGGAGCTAAATAATTTGTTCAATCAGGTGGATATGATAGGGATTGTTTCTTTAATCTTGAGATTGTAGGTTATAAAATGCTTTTGAATTTATTTTATCTTCCTCCATGATCCTTTAGAAATATTACAACCCCAAACCTCATATCCAAATAAAATAACAGGAGTGGCAAGAGTCTGAAAGAGGGTTTTTTTTGCCCCATGTCCAAAGATATGCTAATTTTCAAGTGTTTTCAAACCCATAATACACATTCCTCCATTTATCCTTTTCTCAATGCTACAATTCTAGTTGATCTTGTGATGGACATTAATTCGAAGATATTTGTATGAAGGAACTTCCTTAAAGTAGTTATTTTCATTCATGGAAGTATCACATGTGATCTTTCTGGATTTAATTATCACAATTTTAGTTTTTTCAATATTGATTTTCATACCTGTCTTGGAAAAAAATCTTGAAGGATTCTTAGTTGTTTTCCAAGATTGTAATGGTTGTTGGCAAAAAGAAAAATATGGAGTAGTTTTTAAGTGTGATCTTTTGGAGTTTCTGATAGATTTTTGACTGGAATCTAGTGAAAACATTTGTTGCCAAATAATGATTTGTGTTGTTTAAATCGTTTTTTTTAACTACATCTATGGATTCAACACCCTCAAAAACCCTTGGGGAATTTTGATTGTGAAGTGTTCACCTATCAAACTTGTGATTTCAATAAATCCCTACTGGATCCTAAACAAATTAGATCAGAAAATAAACTGTAAAACTTTCCAAAAAGTTGCATTTAAAGACTACTCAGAAAATATTATCAAAGAAAAAGAATAATAGTTATTAATATACTAGCGAATGTGGGGGCAAAACAATTTACATCTTCGAAATAGTTCATAATTAATACTTATTAATATTAGTAGTTAATAATGTAGGTTTTAACCCCATAGAGAAATTAGCTGCATACGAATTCTAAAACACAGAAAATAAACAATGCGAGAGCATAACACATAAAACACATATACACAGACATTTTCCCCTGGATCCCAAAACCGGGACTAGCAGCTTGATTTTTCATTATATTCCTTTCAATGTTACAAGACATATTTATACATGATGACACATCCAATACCATGGAATGAAAACCATCGCGTCCAAAAACATGTGCAAAAACCATGCACAAAACCATAGGTAGGTCCGCCCAACCTAATATAGGGTCCAATTCTTTTTTGTTTTGTTTTTCTGGGGAGCTGCCCCGGACCCAGTAGAGAGGGGATACGTGCCCCCCTCAAACCCCCCGGACATGGGGGTTACTACCCCCTTTGTGATCCCCCGCTGCGCAATCGGTGCAACGAAGGGTGGGCTCTGCCCCCCCTCTAACCCCCCAGTTAACTACGTCGGCTAGTCGTGCAAAGAATATAATACAACCCAATATTCTCCCACTTGTTTTTTTCTTTCCACAGGGGGCCAGAGGAGAGCTTAGTCATTTATCCAGCCTTGCAACGCCCATTGTTTCTCTACACCAAGAGAACTTATTAGAGCTCACATATTTTGTTAATGCATCTACAATATTCTTCAAACTACCCACCTTTACCAGCAACACCTTTTTGTCTTCTATCATATCCCTCACAAAGTGATACTGAACATCAATGTGCTTTGTCTTTGAATGGTAAGCAGGGTTCTTTGCCAAGAAAATTGCACTCTGGCTATCATAGTCTATCCTTATAACTCCCTGTACTAACCCCATACTTGAACACAATCTCTACAACCAAACTACTTCTTTGCTTGCATGAGTGCCTGCCATGTATTCTGCCTCTGTAGTTGATAGTGCCACTACAAATTGTTTCTTACTCATCAAACTGACTGCACCTCCAAATAGGTTAAACACATACCCACTTGTATATCTTCTCTGATCCAGATCTCCAGCCCAGTCTGCATCAACAAAGCCATGGATATCCAACACTCTGTCCAATCCTGGTCTTCCTTGGTAGCACAAACCATAATCACTAGTGCCACGCAAATACCGGAAAACCTGCTTCACTGCTGTCCAGTGCTCCTTCCCTGGTTTTGACATAAACCTGCTCAATACTCCCACTGCATGTGCAATGTCTGGTCTACTACAGACTATGGCATACATCAAGCTACCGACTGCACTTGCATATGGAACATGGGACATGTCTTCTTCCTCTTCTTGTGTCTTGGGACACTGTTCAGCAGATAACCTCACACCTACAGGAATAGGAACCTTCACCGGTTTACTATCCTACATATTAAACCTCTGCAGTATCATCTCAACATACTTCCTCTGGTTTAACCAGAGCTTCCTCTTTGCCCGATCTCTTTTAATTTCCATACCCAAAATATAGTTTGCAGCATCGAGATCTTTCATGTTGAATATGGAGGACAATTGGGTCTTCAAATCCTGGATAATTTCTTTGTCATTTCCAACCAGCAACATATCATCCACATACAAGACCAGATAAATAACACGGTCACCAATAAATTTAAAATACACACAGTGATCTGCTTTGCTTTTGGTGAAGCCAAGTCCCTGTATAAATGTATCAAATTTCTGATACCACATCCTTGGTGACTGTTTTAACCCATACAAAAACTTCTTTAACTTGCATACCAGTTCCTTCTTACCCTTCACCGCAAAGCCTTCAGGTTGCTTCATGCAGATTTCCTCTTCCAAATCCCCATGAAGAAATGTTGTCTTCACATCCATCTGTTCTATCTCAAAATCAAAAGCAGCAACAACAGATAAAAGTAATGTAATAGAAGTTACCTTGGCAACGGGAGAAAAAATATCACCAAAATCAATTCCCGGCACCTGGGGATAACCTTTTGCTACCAACTGAGCTTTGTATTTCTCCACCTTCCCTTCTGCATTTGTCTTCTTCTTGAACACCCATTTGCTGCCAATGGGTTTCCTTCCAGCCGACAACTCCATCAAATCCCAAGCCTCATTTTTATGCAAAGATGCCATTTCATCACACATGCCCTCTTTCCAGAGTTTTTCATCCTCTAAATCCACTGCTTCCTTAACAGTTCTAGGATCATCATCAGTGAC
>APFE030879670.1:0-32623 GCA_000404065.3 Pinus taeda
CAATAGATTACAGAGATAACCATAAATACAGAGATGCGATAACCATAAATAAAGAGATGCAGCAGAAATAACACTTCATTTCATTAATGGAAATACCGAAATATGCTTACAACCAGAATTGGAAATAAACCAGCTAGGACGATGGTAGCTTATCTCTGAGAAGAGATGTGCGGCTACATGTCTCTGAACTGTTCCGAACTTGTGTTACAATGAGGCTCGAAGGCCTATTTATTATTGAGAAACAATGGAAAACCCTTCACATTCCAAAACCGACCCTTAGAAGATGAAACGCCAAATTGTGGGCCCCGTTTTGGGTAAATTGGTACATCAATTTCCCGGGGTCGTAACTTTGGCATACGATCTCCGTTTGACGCGTATGATAGCTCGTTAGAAAGATCTATCCGAGAACTACCACTTTGGGAAGGGCAACATAGGTCCATGGACCCATGTTTCCCCCAGATTTCCCAAAAAACGTCGTTTAGGGCCTCAAAACGGCTCCAGAAGTTCAGGACCCGAAAAACTGCTAAAAATAGTAAGCTGTGCTACAATTTAGGAAACTGAAAAAGCTGAAAGAGACAATTGTGGGGGTCCAGATGGGATAGATGAGTGGCCACCAACATCCACCTGGATCAGTTATGCCCATCAACCTTATCAAATTTATCAGCATCAAATACATTATGTTGGTATGCAAAGACCCACTGCTCAGGCAATCCCATCTTATCCTCGGTATGCTTTGCCAAACCTGAATCAATAGTTGCCTTTCGTAGCAAATTTAGAATTACCAGATCTGAATCGGCTAACAAATAATCCAATTGCTTACACCCCTTGGTGGCCAACGATTCCTCATAAACTTCCGTCAGATATTCCTAAATTCAATGGAAATCCGGATGAAGATCCATCGAATCATATAATGACCTTTCATTTGTGGTGTTCGTCCAACACCCTCATTGATGATTTGATTAAGCTTCGCCTTTTTCAGCAAACGCTAATTGGTCCGACAATGAAATGATACATCGAACTGCCTAGAGCTTCATTCGATAACTTTAGCACCCTTTCCACTACCTTTTTAACCCATTTTTAGTTATCTATAAGGTACGAAATAGGAACGAAGCTCCTTACCAATTTTAAACAAACAACAACCACTCACATATTTGATCATATTCATGAGTGGTGACATCGTCATTGAATGGTAAAGACATATGTTCCTGATCAACTTCTAGCTGAATGGTTTATTAAGTCATTGTTACCTTCTATTATAGAAGATGTGGCCAAGGGAGGGGTCGTTACTGAAGAGAAAGTCATTGCTCATGCACAATATTTAGACTTGATCTATACCCAGTCTGGCACGCTCTATGACAAATTCCTGAGGCTCCTAGACCAGAATTTTTTGTTCCTCCCCCTCCTAAATCAAACAGGGACTCTCATGCTGGTGATGGCGTGATTGGCACCTCAAGCATGCAAACCACAAAGGCTCCATCTTGTAAAGCCCTTGCAGTTTCTAGTCAAAAAGAAAATGACAAAATTCTTGCCTCGGAGGTTAATGTCGTGTCATCTGACAAGGGAAAATAACCTAAGAAACTAGGGGGCAAGAAGAAAGGGAAAAGAAAAAAGAGGAAACGAGATGATTAGTCTCCTAAAAAATCTTCTGAAAACCCTACTGGGAAAAAGAAACCTCATTATCCATGTTACATATGCGATGACGAGCATTTCACAAAAGATTGTCCACATAAAGCTAAGGTTACAAAATTTTTAAAAACTTCAAATACCCCAGCAGTGTTGACTAATCCTTTTCTGAGCCCAGAAACAAACCTGGTTTCTATCAATCATGCTTCCCTACCCCAATTTCTTATGCTATCCATCTCGAAAGAACAAAATGATGATTTGATATCGAAAAGGAATAAATATTATGGGAATCCACAGAGGTCGAACAACAAGGCTATATATCAACCTAGTATTTCGACAACGACTTCAACCAAAGTTGTGCCACCCATCATTCTTGAGATAACAATAAATCTGTTAAAGGAAGTAGTACACAAATAGACATTTAATCCTCATGCTCGAGCAACACAAAATTAGAATATAGTAGAAGATCTAGCCTAATCGCCATTCACTATGTCGACACTTGAAGTACTGCAAAAATTGTCCCTCCCAAAAGCAAGCTCTATTATCAGCAATAGGTGGGATTGACCTAACAGATTCCAATATTGTGGCCTTTAATCATAAAGCATATGAACCTCAGTTACCAGCTCAACTTGCTTTCCTCGTACAAGTGAAAGCCCTCAACAAAACTATTCATCAAACAATCATTGGTGAGGGGGCATCTACCTGCATTATGTTAATGAGTTGTTGGAAAACTGTAAGCTCACCACCCTTGTCAAGATCATCAATGACATTAAAAGCATTCGATGGATGAACATATACACCATATGGGATTTTAAGTAACTTGCAAGTTGAACTGGGGAGCAATATAGTAGAAATTGAAGTCAAAGTTATCGATGGAAACCTCGATTACAATATCGTACTGGGACGACCGTGGATTTATGTTATGGCTGCTGTTGTGTCAACATATTTTAGAAAGATTTCATTTCCCTTCCAAGGCAGAATTACAATCGTTGACCAACTAACCTTTCTCCCGAACAGTTCACAATTTATGGGAAGCATTCCAATGATCCATGGAAGATCTCAATCGCTCCAAAATGTCAGAGTAGGCCTCCTAAAAGACCCTGCCTTAATGGATACTTTTACCCTCTCACCTCCAAGTAATCTGGCGGAAGTGGCCATAGTGGAAACATGTCATATGATACCTTCTACATCATCAAAGATTAAGAAGGACTCTGACCATTTTTATAGTGTGGATCATCGTGAGGTATTGCCCCCAAGCCCTACCATACCTACATCATCTGATGATCAATTCAGTGATGTTATAGATTATGTACTGGGGGCATTGGAACCAGATCTTTTCTTCATGACCCCTTATGAGTTGTGATCAAAGGTCACATGAGGATAGTTCTTTTAATGTGTTAACCTCATTAAAAAATTAAACAACTCTCTTTCCAAATCGAGTCTTGGATTACGATATCGTAAAATCCAAGTCAAGTCTTTCAAACATCTCAAAAGTAAACCTTCATTCCAACCACCATGTTGAATGCAATGAAGCTTCGGGGGCATGCACCTCAATTTGTGTCATTATGATGGGGGCATGCGAACTTATAACAAGCATAGTTTTTCGTTTTAGGTTTGTGTAAACATAAAACTAAAGATGAGCATATGTTCCCCTAGAGTTCAAGCTCATTAAAAAATGAACCCACCTCATGAGTAGGTTTATGTGAAGTTCAAGCTCGTTAAAAAATAAACCTACCAATGAGCATATGATCCCCCCAGAGTTTAAGCTCATTAAAAAATGAACCCATCTCTCGGTAAATAACCATTGCGATCACATAATTAGCAGATTCTGAACCTTGGTCGTGTTCTTATCATCACCTCCACTCTTTTTTAGCTGATCATACGCCTGCACTTGATTGTTTACCCTTTTGAGGAACAGTTGCAACGAGTGATTCTATTAGCCACCTTCTTTACACTGTTGTGATTGAAAAAGTTCCAAACCTTACCTGGAACCAGTTGCTTTCCAAAAAACATCACTCGTTCCTCAAAAAAGGAGTCTCCTTTAAGCCCTTTTCATCTCACTCGTAAAATATGAAAAGATTGCCGAGCAATTGGCCTCTCCAACTCGTTAAAGTGATTGGAAGTGCCATCCCTCCTCTAGATTTTAATCTTTTTGGACTTGAAGGATAATTACACAAAATGATCGAGCGTTTGTCTTGTTCGGCTTGTTAAAACTATCGAAATGTCATCCCTTTCGTATTATTTTATTCTTTTTCGGACTTAAGGGATTATACTACGAAAAAGGACTACTGGAGTTTCCTTTCCGTCTCTTTTTAGACTCGCTAAATTGAAAAGGACTGAGTTATCTTTGTTGTTAAAATCGTTAAAACAATAGCAAAAAAATTGTCCATGAAGACAAGAGTGAGTTTCATTGTCGCTAGGCTCATTAAAACATAGCGACAAAATTGTCCATGAAGACAAGAGTGAGTTTCACTATCGCTAGGCTCATTAAAACATAGCGACAGGTTTGCCTAAAGGGCAAATTACGGAACAAGCATATGTTATCATCCTCAAGCTTGAAAAAAATAAAGAGGTACTGGTCTACAATGACTGGGGAAAAATTGGGAAGAAAAGTTGAAGAACTTCATTGGTATCAAGTCGCTCTTGAACATGACACTTTCACTCAATCACCATGATTGAGTCGGGTTGGGTTATTCTGTTCACCAGTCATATCACTATTGGTCCTCCATACCATCCATCTTGGGGTTAACGCTACCAATCCCTTTCAGTGTCACCGATATGTTCAAGAGAAGTCACTCAGATAATTCACCAACCTAGCTAACATGTCATACGCTGCAATACCTTCATGCTTCATTCTTTCATGACCGCCACCTTGAACCTTGTATCATCAGATTGTTTTCACCTCCATAAAATCATTTGCTCCGTTTTGTGTCGTAGATGTGGAATTCACTAAGGCCCTCCTACGATGGGTCACTTCTTGTCGACATCATCTCATTATCCAAGAAGTTGACTAAGGAACAACCCTTTCAGTACTTTGAAGCTTGCATGCCTCAATGGCAAGTTTCTCACTTTCGGCGATAGGTTTACATCAATGGTCTTTGACCAAAAGATTTTGCGTGGTGTTCGACATCGACTCATGTATTTGCACCATGTGAATTGTACTGCAGTACCTTGAGGGTTAGTATCATTGTCGGTGATTCCTCTCGCACCTATTAACAACTTACATCATTGGCTGGTAATCAGGCGATGTCTTTCCATGTTCGACATCAGAGCATCTCTTCACATGGATTGACTTGTACTTCAGGAAAAGATTGAATGAGTTTGAAGACCTCAGATCTAGATTCATCCATCTGAGCTGCGATATATTCAGGAAAATAAAGACATCAAATGTACATCATAGCTGCACAGATAATCATCCAAGCCAAAGGATGATGGCTCTACCATAATCATCAGTCTACTACACAGATGTTTGTTTGTCCTATGTACATGAAAATGAATCTATAAAGTTGAGCATGGGAATGCCTGCCTCATCTAGATCATGAAAACATTATGAAGATAATGTATTGTATTGTATCTTATTATAGTTTATCTTCCAGTTCGAAAAACCTTGAATCCTCATGATAAAGCATTTCACCCGACATCAGAAGATTTACGATCTCATGCTTTAGGGGGCAACTGTTATAGACATATTTGGGCACTACAAACCCAATCACATATGTCCATAAACTAAGGGATTCTAGGCCCCTAAAAGTGTTGTTTCATACGCTAAAGGAACAAGGTCAGCTGATTACATCATCTCCCAGAAGTTCTCCCTAAAAAACTACTCAGAATTGGTCAAAACTGGACCATCTCACTTGCTCCATGGTCAGGGTGTGATGCATCTCACCTATTACACATGGGGGTTACGATGCATATCGAAAATCCCTTCTGTAGGGTGTGATGGGCGAGAGTAGACAAATGGTAGAGGCAGTTTGCTAAGTGGAAACCCAGGGAATCTTCTAGAAACTTCCCCTGTGACACTTGCGTCTCTGAATTTGCCCAGGGATGAGTAAGAGATCATGAAATATCCAAATGGGACCAAGAAATATCAGTGAAATGACACTAATCAAAATCCTAGAAGCTGACTCACCCACCTACAAATATTTATATATGGATCCCTCATCCTAGAAATCCAAAGGCTGGAATTTTGTATTTTGTAAGGAAGTGTTGTTGGTTTCTCTGTGAAACATTGTATTGTTGGGTGATCTAGCTTTTCATGAGATGAAGAGGGATTTCATGCTGGGAGGATGGTGCTGGATCAGAGAGCTTGGTTGTAATTCTCTCTTCTACTACTTCTATCAATAAATCTATTTGAGTTTTCCTCCATATACTTGTATATCTTTGAATCTTGTATTTGTGTATGCATTTGTATGGTTAATATACATCTGATCCTATATTGTTTATGGTTATAGATATCTATGCTTTGATGGTATTTTGCTGCTTTGACTCTACGGTTTTTCTTTGCAGTGGGACAAGTGAGGAAGGAGTGGCAAAAGCTCTATCAAGGGAGAGAGGAAACAAGCAAGGAGCCAAGCGAAGACTGAGGTTGGTACTCTTTGCTTCTCTCTCATCTATCTCTCATAAAGGAAAACACAAGTGACTTTAAATTGTTTGTTTCTAAGATAGCTACCTGTCTTAGTGGGACTAGTAGCTCTGAATGGACACTAGTTTTCCCAATAACAGGATGATAGGAAGTACTTAGTTGGAGTTGGGTGCCTTGTAGACTGAAAAGTTAATGCCAAAAGTTAATGGTGAAGATTAGGTCATGATTAGATATAACGGAAGTGGGCATGCCATGTAGTTTGAACATTTGGTCCATGAAAGATTGAGCCACCAAAGTGGGGGTAAATGGGTGGGGTAGGGTGCAAAAATGAGCATACTTAGAAAGCTTGTTCACAACCACCATGATGACTGACTTGTTGCCTAACTTTGTAAGACCAGTAATGAAATTCATAGAAACATCCATCGAGATTGAGGCAGGGATGGGCAATGGTTGTAATGTGCCTGGGGACTTGTCTGTTTCTCCTTTGTGGCGCTAGCACACATCACATTCAGCTGCAAAAGTAAGAATGTCAATTTCCATGCATGTCCACAAGAAGGAACGACGAGTGCGAGCATAAGTCTTCTGAAAGCTTGTATGTCCTGCAGTGGGAGATGAATGCAACTCTGCCAAAATGCGTGTTTTGAGGGTGGATGTCGGTGATATCATTACTCTATCCTTATAGCAAATAATCTCATCCTTCCAAGAGTATCCCACTATGCTATTAGCATCTTCTCACAAGTTATTAATGTGTTGGGAGAGCGAAGCATGTGAAAACCATTCCTTACGGGCTTCTTCAATCCAATCTGGAATGGGAAGAGAGATTGCTAGTAGGGTGTTGTCCTCCTCAAATTGGCGTGATAAAGCATCTGCTAAGACATTTTTCTGCCCTTTCTTGTAAATTATCTCATAATCATATCCTAGCATTTTGGCTAGCCATTTATTTTGCTATGGTGAGGATAGTTGTTTCTTCAAAAAATATTTGAGGCTTTGATGGTCTGTGTGGATTTGGAAACGCCGCCCCAATAAGTATGGTCGCCAAGTATCCACTGCATGTAAGATGGCCATCATCTCTTTCTCATGTCCCAGATGTTTCCCACTTAGTTGTTGGCTAGTGAAGGCCAAGGGTCGACCTTCCTACATTAAGACAACCCCACAATACCCATACCTGAAGCATCACATTCAATCACAAAAGATTTGGTGAAGTCAGGTTGTCACACGGAATGAGTTATACTTGCGGACAAATCTAACCTTCCTAGGAGTCTAAGACTCTCTAATGACAAACAAACCAAACAAGAGCATCCTTCTCTAGATACACATCATTTTACAAGAATTCAAATGTTCTCGATCTTACCTTAGGTCCAATGCTTGTTGTAGTAGTCCAGTCTTGTTGATCCGGATGAGCTCCTCCTTCACCTTCAGACCTGCATACACTAACAAGGCAAACAATTAATTTGTTCATTCGCTTTCTATCCGCCTGGACACTGTTCCACCATAAGAGGGTGTGCCCCTTTAATTTGGTTGCAGCGAATCTAACTCTTTTATCCTCACTGACTTCTTCATTTTCAAAATACTTATCTAGTTCGCTTATCCAGTCCAACAGGAGATCTGCGGACAGAATGCCATCGTAATTAGAAATCTCTGTTTTGGGCTTGCTGCTGGCTAATAGAACTGATCGCAGCAGTCTCAATTCTGGAGCTTCTTCGTCTGACCCGTCTGTAGCAGCTACTGCTTCCTCCTCACTGTCATCTCCAAGTTCCGGGTCTCTTCGCCTGCTCACCTCCACTGCTTCCAAACGAGCTCTAAGAAATATGATCTGTTCTCTCAATCCTTCATCTGCTCCTCTACGTGCACCTCTTCCACGTCCTCATCTTGGTACTTCCATCTTCTTCTATTTCCTCAAAACACTGCTCTGATACCACTTGTTGGGGCCAGCTCACGTGGTCCCAGCTATTTGTCCGCTGAGGTGAAATACTCTGTGGCGAAAGGTTATAATGTGTTGGTTGATTGTTTATCTGTGTGAATCAATTAGGGATCGGTACTTGTAGATCTGTTTTTAATGAGGCAGTACCCCAAACTTACCTCCACTTAACAGCTGTCTGCCTCGGTAAATCCGCAAGGTTTTTGGGGTTAAGGGTTCTCGACCCTTCGCGCCTATTCACTTTTTCTGTTCATGGTTGTTGTCATTCCTCTTTTGCTCTGCGAGCCTGTGACCTCCGGTTGGTGTTTGTGGGTTGTGATTCTCTCCATCCCTGGACTGTTTGGTTTGTTGTTTCGATGCCCAGTTGTTCTTCCAACTATGGTTGCGGCTATGTGCTTGACATTGCCTGTTCTTCCGGCGTCTTTTACTTGTAAGGGTGAGTTTCGAAAACGTTGTTGCGCAGTTAGATTTTCAACAATAGCTCTGGTTTGCTTTAATCATTTTCTTTTGAGCTCCTTGGGGTTCTGTCTCTATACAATTTGTGGGTGCCTGTGAATGATTGGGTTTTGTTTCCTTTCGATTGTCAATTTGTTCCCCTAGAACTATCGTGCTCCCCTACAACGGTTTCGATTCCTCCTCTCTGTTCTTGGTGGTTCGGTGGCGATGCTCTTAGCTGGAAACTCCGCATGCAAGCTTGGTAAGTTAGAGTTCTATGCCGAATTTATTTGTGTATTTCCTTTTCCTGTTGCTAATATCGCGGCTCCTTCGCGCGTAGGTATTTCTTCTGGGTTAGTTGGAGGTCCTGGTGCCGTGAGCAGGTAAACTCGACTTCGGTTCTATGTTCTTTTTCCTTCCTTGTATTTTCTTCACTGTTTATGGTGTCGTCCTGACTATTCTTCTCTTCACATTTTCATGCAGTTGGGGCTGTGCATGGCTACCATTAACATACTCTCGGCAATCTACAATTCCGGTTAGTTCTTTCCCCTTGGTATTTGGTAGCTACTTCTTAGGTTGCTTCGACCCCCATTGTCGGACTTGCGTGCAGACCTCAGACTGTTTTTTCTTAAGTTGGCCTTTTGTTGTTCTCTGGTTGTAATAGAAGTATTGAGCCTTGGTGTAGATTGATTCTTGTTCACTGTAGGTTAGCGACCATGTCTGTGGTCCTGAATCATTTTTTTATTGCGGACAGTATATAATGAAAGCTTGTATAGGAATTTATATGGATAATTTACTTGTTCGGCTATATGGATTTTTTTATATGAATCTGTTACTTTATAAATGACAAGGCCTGTATGTTATCTCACATACCTGGTGTTTCGGTTGTGTGTGTTTGGCTTTGATTCTTCCTCCAACGCGTTATCACTTTTCTTAATACAATACCTGTAACACACTCTATTTGACAGTCTTGCTCAATATATTCGTTTACACGGTTACACAGTTTGAACACAATGTAAATGAATGCACAGAATGTTTATTTCTCTATTATCTTTGCTCTTGCTTGTTTACACGAAGTGAGAACCCTCACAATGGTTCATTCCGCTCCTTTTATAATTCGGTCTACAAAAACAGTTGTTCATTACGTAACTGTTGTTGGTTATGCCATTAGTTTCCACAGTTGGTCGTTAACTGACACATTTTGTTTTTTTTTTTTTTTTTCCAACCGTCATATGGTTGTTTCCAAGCACAGGAATGCTACCTAATTTGCTACTGTTCCTAATTAAAAGTAAAATTATAACAGTATTATTTTTCTTTGATTCAGGGAATTTAAAAAAAAACACATTACATAATTAATAATAACGATAGTGAAAGAAAAAAAAACTAACCAAGGCAGTTTTACTGCTGATCCATCAAACTGTGTCCTCAGTCCTTTTCGGAAACTTTGTCTGCCTTCTCTCTGGCTTCACCCTGTTGACCAGATGCTCCTGCATCAGATAAAGCTACACTGATCAAGAGGGCAGAAAGCTGGAATTGCCGAAAAGTCGGAATTGTCGGAAAAGCCGGAACTGTTGGAAAAGCCAGAAAAGCTGGAACTGCTGGAAAATCTGGAACTGTCGAAAGAGATGAAACTATCGAAAGAGCCAGAACTGCCAGAAGAGCTAGAAAATTCATAATTTCCAAAAAAGCTAGAACTGTCGGAAAAGCTAGAAAAGCTAGAACTACCGAAAAATCAAAAACTGTCGGAACTACTGGAAAAGCCAGAAAATCCGAAACTACTGGAAAAGCCGGAAAATACGGAACTGCTAGAACTGCTGGAAAAGATGGAACTACTGGAAAATTCAAAACTGTCGGAAGAGACGAAAAAGTCGGAACTATCAGAAAAGCTGGAATTGTCGGAAAATATGGAATTGTCAGAAAAGCCGAAAAAAGTCGAAATTGTTGGAACTGTCGGGAACTTCCAGAACAACCATAGCATCTGTCTTTGAAGGAGAGCAACATGCAAGGGACAAATAACTAACATTGGGATAGTTGTATGGTACTTAGCAGCAAATACATCAAGCACGCAATGTTACAACTAGCATGCAAGGGACAACTAGCATGCAACAACAAGTATGCTAAGGAAAATAGGCATGGTAGGGACAACAAGCAAGCAAGGTGCAGCCAACACATAGTCAGGATGGCAACATGGTGCTACAATGGCACATAATGCAGTACAGTGATGGGAACAATCATGATTAATGAAGCGTGATGAGATGTAGCATAGTGATGATGGGCGCAACATGGTGCAGCACGGTGAGGCGCAGCATGATGATGAAATGTAGCACAATGATAGGTGAAGGAGTCACCTTGGAGAGCCAGTTGAAGCACCATGTCTTCAACTGATCTCATGTATCATCTTCTTAGAGATGATCTATTCTCTTATCTAGATAAGTCAAAGTGTTGACTTCTGTTGTAAACGTACTATCTCTCTCTTTCTCTCTGTTGAACTTGAAGAACATATAAGATGAATTGATCAAGGGTTTCCCCACATTGTGGTTTGTCCCTGGATAGTGCCACATATTATTTCCTCTTGTCTTGGCTTGTCTTCTGTGATTTATATTTATGTTCTATCTGCAGTTTACTTTAATGCTGATGTGATTGCTAATCTGGAAAAGATATTGAGCTAACTATGAAAATTGAAATACATGCTATAGCATAGAACATACCTAAAATTAATACACAACTATCCAAATTTTAGTACAATCCCTCACTGCTACTCATAGACAGGATAGACAACACATATGCCTTCTCCTTTTTCCTCCAATCCTCCTATTTCCTTGCATTGATCCTCTGGGATGATTCACCTTCAACCAAGTGGAACACTGCTCTTACACACTGTAAAACTGTGCAATCCTCAAGGAAGGAATTCCTTCTGCATGCAAGATATTTTCTCATACGAAAATTCTTGCAACTGATAGTACACTATCCCTGTCTTTAATCTCAATTGGATCTTTGTCTGAACTGACATGCATGAGTTATTTATGAGAGAATATTCAATTATCTGGAGTACACTATTTGCATGCATGCATGCATTAACTGACTGAACTCACAATTAATTCCACAAATTGTTTGGAACTAATCTAACTAGACTTAACACAGTTAATTGAGCTAACTAATTACAACTCAAATACAACTCATCCTTATCTCCTTAATTAATGGATAACTGTTGCATGACTTCACAAAGACTTCATGTTTGAATTTCTCCAACTAATTAACTCAAGATGAATTAATTATTTATTTTTCAAACAACTGGTGAGACTAAATTCGAATTTTAATTGTCAATTTTAATTCAAGGACAAATTAAAATTGGAATATATTCTGAAATGCTATCTTTAGCATTTCTTGTTGCCATTTTCAACACTATACACTCATAAACATTAGTGAGATTTACAAAATCATAATTTGAGTGTTTTTCATCTGTCTTCCTCTACCAAATTTTTGTACTTAGTTACATCTGGCTCATTAAATTGATATTCAACTTGGGTTACAATTCTATTGAGCAATTTATGTATAAGTTTCTTCTCCTATAGCATTTCTAACCAATCTTCACTTGAAAATTTTTCATCATCATATTTAACTTTAAGTTCTTCAATTCCTTCATCCATCAATTCTCCAAGCAAGACAGACTCCAACAATTTTCTCTGATTTACACTTATCAACATATCGACAGTAGTAGACTTGCTTTAACACTGCAATTCACACTGTTCATACAAGCTTCTGTGTTAAATGTTCTTCTCTGATATGGTATCAAAAGTCAGGGTCATGAGGGCTTGGTAGTGTGGTTGTGTGTGTTGATTGCTAAGGAGCCAAAAAAAAGGAGGTATCCTATTGGTAGGGTTGTGGTTGTGAAAATCCATGCTAGAGGTTTATGTGGACCACGTAGAGACAAAATTTGTAAGGCTGCCCTTACGGCCTCTAATCATATTCTAGTAGTATGAGCATTCAATTTATATATGACTATCAACATAAGTTTCAAGATATGAGAGAATTGAGCTCTAATACCATATCAAAGAAGAACATTTAACACAAAAGTGTATTGATTTCATTCCACAAACTGATATTTATACATAAAGCGAGTCGTAGAAACTACAGTGAGTTCACCGACTATCAATTATTTTCTACCTACACTTACTGACTACTAATTTCACCGACGACTATAGAACAATCATATTGTACTTAACCATCATATGAACAATGGGAGTGATTATTATTCTAACACTCTGGTCATTGCAAACTCTAGCACCTGTGTCCCAATACTCATCCATATCTATCCAACCTTCCAAATCTGTCAAATAAATAGTCAATCTTTTTTTTTGATCCTCATATTCTATGTTTCCACAATACAATGGTGTTATCTGTTCCCTTGATCTACCAACTCAACACAAGTAGTTTGTGCGTGTTTCTTGAGAAACCAAGGTCGAGCTAAGTCGCAAATAGAAAGCAAACCAAAAAACACCGCTTGAGTAGAGATATTTTCATCATCCAAGTCTTTGATAACCTTCACTACCATCCACGTTGAGATCAAAAGTGCCTTTCGATAGATCAGTTTTGGAGCCATGGATGTTGATGCCTTCGAGTTGAAGATAATAGAATGTGGGCTACAAATCATTATGATCTGGCAAAGTAGATTTGATAACCTCCACCAAATTGGAGGTCATGACAACCACAAATCTCGTTGTCTTTCATAATGTCACAGGGGATGATCATAGCCCTTGGGATGAGCTAAAGCAGACCCATTTCGACCCATCGACCCTTTTCTACCAAATTAAAAAAAAGAAGAAATTATTCCTTATGTGACTTTCTCATATTTCCTCCCCAAATTAAAAATAAATAAATTATTCCTTATGTGACTTTCTCATATTTCCTCCTGCCATAAGTATATTTATTTTCAACAAGTGTTTTGCATATGTTAATTATCAAAGAATCAAGTTGATTTCTCCATCAAGTTAATGTTCCCATCTAAACCTCTTTGTGGGCTTTCATTTCTCAAAGGGCATTGGCCCATCCTTATCTACAAAGAGTTGCTTGCTTTTATATGTTTCAAGGTTGAAGTAAGCTTCCCCTTTGCTTTATATTTTTTTTTTGTTGATCCACATATTATTGTTATTACAGGGATTTTGTAGACCTTACCTTAGAGTTCTATTTGAAGATTCATTTTCTCATCTCCATTGTTGACATGGTGCTAATTGGCAAGGAGAATTACTAAGAGAGGTCCATAAAGATTAAACACTCTCATCTTCAATGGTTTGTCAGATGGCATCTGTGAAGATGTTGTTACTGGAAAATGAGAGGAGGATAGTATATTTGTCAAGTTATATTAGATGAGGAGCTAGCCATAACAACTAAAAGAAAGCATATGTATTGATTTCTTCAAAAGTAAGCAAAGAGGTGAACTGTCATATCATTTACAGTAAAGATTCTCATGGTGTTCTAAAGAAATTAAAAGACTATTATGACTTACTTTTAGAATTGGAAATTGCACAATCGTTGTTAAAGCTCTTGAACCTAGGGTTGAAGGATAATGATTCTATTGCTTGAGCCTCTTAGATCAAAGCCATTATGCATGAGATAAATTCCATTGGAGTAAAGATATATCTTCCTCTCACATTTTTCATCAAGGCTCTTTATGCCTACATATTCTCACTACATTGAATCCTTGCAAGCTAGTGATCAATTGAAGAAACACATTTGGCTATGGTGGAAAAAGTCGCAAAGTGTGTAAAAACCTTCGAAACGAAGAAAACAGCAACTCACCCCATTGAAGAGATTGTATACATTACTCAAGAAGCGAATAATCAATCACATGATGCTTCTAGAGGAAATAGTACTAAGAGAGGACATGGAAGAAAGAATTCCCTGGGGGAGGGCTGAATGAACGAGTGACTTGATTTTTAGTCTATTCATTATGATAGAATCGGACATGATGCAACGTCATGCAGAATCCCCTAGAAAAAGATTAAAGACAAACATTATTAGAAAGAAGTTAGAGGTAAAACCCTAGATCTAGTGAAAGGTAAAACACCTGAACATGTTCATTACATTATAATCCATTGCAATATTGGAGTAGCTGAAGTTTTATTTCACACTTTATTTTCTTCATAGAGAGATGCATGGCTGCTTGAAACAGGTGCAATATGCCACATGGCCTTCAGTAAAATGTAGATGTTATGGTGTATTTTATAGACAAATCAAGCTCAAACATTTGGGAACTGGCAACATCAGGGTTAAATTGTTGAACTCCCGAATTTTACTTTGCCAAATGCACTATATTTTTTTAAGTTGCCAAGGAACTTCTATCCCTTGTGTATATTTGATGGAAGACTACTCAATTCATATTTCTGATGGAAAAGTTGAAATAAGGATTTTCAAAAGATTTTTGTCGTGAGTGGAGTGGAGGATGGAACACTACTAAAGTTGAAAGATACATTTTCTCATGCATAGAATTATGCATCTCTCTTTCATCATCATGAAGGTACATTGGTATCTAATCTTCTATGGCATGCTAGATTTGGATACATTAATTATGACAACCTTTATTTATTGAAAAAGAAATGTGATTTTGTTTTTTCGACCATTCTTAAGACATTGAAGACATGTGATATTTTTATCGTTGCAAGATGTAGCAAACAACCTTTCCATGATTCCTCTTCTAGAACATGTAGAAAAACTAAATTGATACTTTTTTATTTATGTGGCACAACGTGTGTTCCACATATAAACAACAATAAATACAACATGCTTTTTATTGATTAGTACATGAGACATGTTAGGTGTACTTGTTTAAAAACAAGTCACAAACCTTTAAAATTTTTAACAAGACCACCTCATTCATATATTTGATAGCAAAGTTGAAACAAGAGGCTTAGGACAACCTAGTTGTTATGATTGGAGTTGAAGATAAAACACTGCTAAAGTTGAAAGGAACATATGCTCATGTATAGAATTCTATATCTCTTTCATCACTATGAAAGAATGTTTCCTTCTAGTCTTCTAAGGCATGCAATATTTGGACATATTAATAATGACAACCTTCGCTTGTTGAAAAAGAATGGTGTTAAGGTTTACCTACTATTCTTAAAACACTGAAGAAATGTGATGTTTATTCTTGGAAAACTTAGCAAATAACCTTTCCATGATTCCATTTCTAGAGCATGTAGAAAACCATAATTGATACATTTTGATATATGCAGTGCACTGCGTGTTGCATTTGTAAATGAAAATAAATATATCATGTTTTTTTTATTGATGATTACCCCCAGATGTGTTAGGTGTGTTTATTGAAATATAAATCACAAGTTTGTAAAGATTTAAAGTATTGACAATGGATGATAAGATCATATAATGAAATTG
The DNA here is from genome assembly GCA_000404065.3 of Pinus taeda. NCBI lineage: Eukaryota > Viridiplantae > Streptophyta > Pinopsida > Pinales > Pinaceae > Pinus > Pinus taeda. The sequence goes on from APFE030879670.1 coordinate 15,951, forward strand.
AAAACTATCTTTGCTAGCATGGAATGTAACATGAAACCATAGCTCCATACAATCTAAATATAATGGCATAGCTAAAAGAATGAACATGAGTATCTTGAATTTGGTTCATTCCATGATGTCTTTAAAAAATGTGAAGTTTATGTTTTGAGATGATGAGGCTATTTGTTTAGTATATGTGAAAAGGACGGGTCCATTTCATTCTCTTAGAAATAAGACTCCTTATAAAATGTGGTATGGCCACATTCCTTTGATGAGGCATCTTAGAATCTTTGGTTCCACCTTCTATGCCTTGATTCCTAAGGAGAAAATAAATAAATTTGATGCAAGGAATTAGAAGTGCACCTTCTTAGGGTATTTAATACCACCAAGGTATATCATTTTTATGATGAGGTGAACAAGAAGTTTATTCTTTCTAGTGATAATTTTTCTCAACTCTTCCAAGAATAACAAAACTATTGAGTGGCAACTTTGATTGTTTGGATAGGTTGACTTATATAAAGACATATGCTAAATTTAGTTAGCAATGGTATGTTTTATGCTTGCAACAATTACTTCAACGTCCTTTTATTAGCCCAATGATAATTTCCGCTTAATTTCCAATAACAACCATATAAAATATTAATCACATTGACTGTAATTGTAGATAGAACATAAACAATAAAATGTAGAAGACAAGCCAAGACAAAAGAACGATAGTATTTACCTCAATCCAGGGAAAAAACCCAAGATGGGGAAAATCCTTTATCAATTCTTCTTATTATAAATATCAAATGTTCAGAGAGAGTACAACAATACAAAGTCAAAGTCAAAGTATCAACAATTCTGCACCTTCAGCCTTTTTGCACCCAGTTGAGTACTTCAGTTTGGTACTTATGGTTTTTCACACAGTTCGATACTTATAGTTATGTACTTAGTTTTACACTTTCGGTTCTGCACCCACTTTGGTACTTACAGTTCTACACCTAGTTCAATACTTAGGGTTCTACATCCAATTCAGTACTTACGGTTTTGCACCCAGTTCGATACTTACGGTTTTGCACCCAGTTTGGTACTCACGACTCTTCACCCAGTTTGATACTTACAACTCTGCACCTGGTTTAGTCCTTATGATTTTTCACCTAGTTCGGTACTTATGATTCTGTACCTAGCTCGATACTTATGTCCAGTTTGGTATTTGTTTTCACGTACTTCAAAATGCATTATCAACTGTCAAAAGAGTGAAAAATGTATGAATTTACAAGGTAAGTTCCTTAGATAGAACACCAAAGGAAATCACTTACAAATAGATCACATATCAATACACCAATATTATTGAAGTGGTTAAAACCCTCAAAGATAGAAATATTCCATGGCCTAAGTCAATGCAACCACTTCAGACAATTTATTAATGTAAAAGAAAGAAAATTTACATAAGCTTCTCTCATGAATGGTCACCAGACAAATAACCCTCCATGCTCTTTAAATAGAGATCATCGACCAATCAGGTGTTAAGCTATAGATCAATCATCGGTAATACCGAGGAAAGAATGAACCATCGGATCACTTCATGTCTAGAACATATCATGACCGTCAGATTGTAAGTTACAAAAAATACATACTAAAGAAACACACTTTACCTAACTATACACTAGACCAAGTTAAACTTAATTATTTCCTGTGTCAGAATATCCTAACATCCCCCCTTAAGAACAACTTGGGATAGGATTGAAGGATGTACAAAGATGACACAATAGGAGAAGGAAGGAGGCATTAGAGCATATCCCCCCCTAGTGACAACTTCCTAAACTCAAACCATAAATTGAAGTTTACTAAACATTGCCTCTATGAAAGCCTTTGTAAAGATGTCTACCACTTGATCATCGGTTGAACAATATTTCACTTCAAGAACATGGTCATGAATGAGCTTTCTGATGAAGTGCATGTGTAGTTCATTGTGTTTGTTGTGCTAATTTTGGATTGGATCTTTGCATAGTTGAATGGCACTTTGATTATCGCACCAAAGTGTAGTCGGATACTGTTGCTAAAAACCAAACTATGATAGGATCTAACAAAGCCACATGGCTTCCTTACTAGCTTCAATGACACCACGATACTCTACTTCCGCTGAAGAAAGAGAAATGACACTTTGTTTCTTGCAAGCCCATGTAATAGGTCTAGAACCAAGAGTGATGACAATCTGCAGCAGAATTCTGATCATCAGGGTCACCAACCCAATCAAAATTAGTGAAACCAACCAATAGAGGAGATGCTTATACATTGTAATGAATCCCAAACTGAACTGTACCTAAAACATAACAAAGTATTCTTTTAGCTAATTTCTAATGAATTTCATGTGTTTTTTGCATGAACTGAGCAACAAGGCCAATAACAAAGGAAAGGTCAGGATGGGTATGGGTCAAATACAAAAGTTTTCCAATAAGCTGACGGTATAAGGTAGCGTCAACTTGAGGGTAAGCCCAAGTGATTGAAAGTTTGACTCTACACTGAAAGGGAGAAGGGGATGGCTTACATTCTTCCATGTGAAAGTGGTGTAGAAGATCACATGCATTCTTGGATTGGGAAAGGGAAATACCTTCTTTGGATTGCAAGACTTGAAGACCAAGAAAATAATGCAAGTGTCCTAAGTCTATCATTTCAAACTGCTTTTTAAGACTAGACTTCACATGGTTTATAAGGTTTGGATCACTACTAGCAAGGATAAGATCATCAACATAAAGAACAAGAATGATAAGAGACTCACCTACTTTCTTGGTGTAGACAATATTGTCAGAATGACACCTAAAAAAGATAGTACCTAAAAGAAAGCTATTAATTTTGGCATACCAAGCCCAAGAGGCTTGCTTGAGACCATAAAGGGATTTCTTAAGACAAAATACAAGGCTAGAGTCTTTTTGTATAAATATAGGAGGTTTTTCCATATAGATTTCTTCATGCAATTCCTGATGCAAGAAGGCAGATTTAACATCCATCTGATGGACTTCCCATTTGAAAGAGGTAGCAAGGCAAAGAACAAGGTGAATTGAGTTCATTTTGGAAACAAGGGAGAAGGTTTCATTATAGTCAATGCCTTTAACTTGTGAAAAACCCTTACCAATAAGACGAACTTTATGTTTATCAACTTTTCCATCTCGTCCAAACTTGGTTCTGTGAACCCACTTTCATCTAACAAGTTTTCATCCCTTTAGAAGAGGAACAAGGTCCCATGCATCATTTTCCAATAATGAACGATATTCTTCATTCATATCAGCGTCCCAATCTGGATGGCCTGAAACTTATGCAAAGGTGACAAGATCATAATTCGCTGAAAGTTGAGGCAATAAAGAAGAGGCTCTACCGAACTACGAATGTGTACGAGGCTAATCTGTAGGACCACCTGCAAATAGCACCTACTGCATCCCGAGTAGTGAAGACCCATTTAGGAAGCTGAAGAGCTGAAGGAAGATCCCGAGAAGGTGGGAGAGGATTGTCATCATCTTAAGAAAGAATATTTTCAGAAGTGGAAGGGATAGAGAGAGGTGGCACATCTGCCGAACTAGGCTCGTAGGCTAATATATTTTCAACAAACTTTACATCTCTTATAATAATAACACTTTTGGATTTAGGTTGAAGAAGTCTATATCCTTTGACATCTTTAGAATAACCAACAAAAATACATTTTTCACACTTAGGTTCTAAGTCTTTACGTTTCTCATCTAGAATATGGGTCCATGCTTCACTTCTAAAAACACGAAAGTGCCTTACATATGGTTTAATTGAGCTCCATGCTTCTTCTAGAGTGATATTATTTAAAACCTTAGTAGGAGTGTGATTTACTATGTATTTTGCATAGCTAATTGCTTCTGCCCGAAAATTAAGACTAAGTCCTTTAGACTAAAGCATACAATTATCCATTTCCTTTAAGGTGCGATTCTTCCTTTCAACTACACCATTTTGCTGTGGAGTATATGGAACATTATGTTGCAATTGAATTCCATGCCTAGTGCAAAAGTTGATAAATTTGTTTTTAACATATTCTTCGCCATTATGAGATCTTAGCTTAAGAATTTGTTGTCAAGATTATTTCTCAACAAAGACCTTGAAGGCCAAGAACATGTTAGAGAATTCATACTTGAGTTTTAAGAAGTATATCCAAGCATGTCTGGAGAAATCATCAATGAAAGTTAAGAAATACTTGTAGCCAAAGAATGAAACAACTAGAAGTGGACCACATAAATCATTATGCACAAGCCGTAAAGGGGCTAAGGCGTGCCAAGAGGCATGTTTTTCAAAACTATCCCAATGATTTTTTTCCAAGTACACATCTAGAACAAACTCTATCTTTTCAAGATACCATAGGAAGACCTGTCACCATATTTTCTTTAAATAGATTTTGAAGTGAATGATAGTTTAAGTGACCAAATCGCTCATGCAAAAGTTTTCTCACTTCATTATTATGAGCAACAAATACCAAGGGAAGAGTTGATGAACCAAAGTTGTTAAACTTATACAACCTTGTAGAATCATCAACAATTCCAATAGCTAAAATTTCTCTAGGATCTCTTAGGTCCTTAACTACAACATCATGAGGTGAAAATTCAACAATTTTACCTTCACCTAAATGAGTTATCCAATATACAGATAGAAGGTTGCAGGATAAGGTATGAACACATAATACATCATTAAATTTACCATTGTCTAGATGAATAGTTCTAGTCCCTACAATGCTAAGATATCTATCATCACCAAGATATATATTTTTGGTGTTACAATAATTTAAAGAAGAAAACATGGCTTTGTTTTTTGGCTAGAATCAATGAGCCACTCATGAGAATGAGTAGAAGAAGATACATTTAGTGCATAACTATACCAATATGCTTGACAACCACATGCTAAAAGTGTTATTCCTAAAGATGAAGTTGAAGTTGAAGAGTGTTCCAAATGGACATTATGCTTTTTCATGGCTGCTTCCAAGGCTTCCATCTTCTTAAAGCATTTGGATTCTAAGTGGCCATCACAATTATAAAAGCTGCAATGTCTATCAGTCTTCTTCCCTTTTTTTTTATTTGCCTTATCATTTTGTTGAGTTAATTGTTCATTTTGAGACTAAAATTTCTTAGGACCCTTGTTTGGTTTATGACCATCCTTTTTAGGATTATGATTCTTAGGATTCTTTGAACTTGGTTGCTGCTAAGCTGCTAAGGCTTTCTTAGAAGAGTTTCCAGTATTAAGAAGATCAAGATGTAAGAGTTTTTATTTTTCTCTTATTAAGGAATCACGAAAGGCATCAAAAGAGGTGGATTTGTAGGCTTGTCCTTAAGAAATAAAGGCTTCTCTAGTAGAATGGAACGTGGAAACAAATACAGAGTAGGCTGATCCTAATTTAGTAAGAATGGAATAGATAAGGATACAATCTTCTTTCTTAACCTTAACACCTTCTAAGAGTAGTCTAAGGGTCTTGAACTTGGACATAAAATCTTGAATGGAAGAAAATTATTGGGGTCCAACATAAGTGACTCATTTTCAAGTTGATGGGCTTTAATTTCGTTTTTAATTCCGAAAACATTATTGAGTTTTTCCATTGCTTCATCAGGGGTATCAATTTCCATAATATGGAATCTAAGGTATGGAGAAATAAACATCCCTATCAACCCACGTTCTTGATATTGCTTATTTCCCCATTTGGCTTGCTTATCTTCATTTGAAGTTTTAGAATCTTGGCCTGAAGCTATTCTATAAAGACCTTTGCTTTTGAGTAAATCCACCATGTAGGATAACCATTGGAAGTAGTTGGTGCTATTAATAATAACTAGGCATAGATTTTCCATTTTAAAAGAAACTGAAGCTGTAGATGCTGAAATTGAGTGTTCCAACAGAAAGATCTCAAAAAATTAGGCTGATTGAAAAAAACGGCTTTGGGATAAAGTTATGAATTTTTGAAGAAAATTTGTTGAAGATGCCAATGAACCACATTAATGTTTTGAAGTTGATGATAATTTTATATTTAAGAAAAAAAATCCCCCCCTTCCGAACTTAATCTAATTAGCTGACTTATAAAAACAGATTTCTTTATGTGACCCACTTTTATAAATAAGTGAGAGTCACTTTTACAATGGTACTTTATTACTATCCACTAAATTGTAATTTAAATAAAAGATAAAGTGACTTTAGAATTATAAGTGACTCACTTTTTATAATGGGTGAGAACACTTTTACATAAAGTAACTTTAAAATAGAAGTTACATGTACTTTATGAAAAAATAACTCAACAAAAAGAAAGACTTGCTGAAAATGAAGGAGTTTGTTTTTGCTCACTGAACCTTTGGGGTGCGTGCTTACTTGAAAAACTCCTTTTTTCCTTCAAAACAAAAAATACCACACAAACCAAACGAACAAGCAAAAGTTTCCAAACCTTACAGCTTAAAGTCAAATTTAGTTAAAAACTAGATATTTTCCTCAATGTTTATGATTTTCTGAGATCACACTAAAACATAGCTGAAAACAACATACACGTGAGAAAAATCCTTTCTTTCTATTTTTGGTTTGCTTATATCGAAAAAAGTCATGGGCTAAATAGCATACGTAGAAATGAAAGGTATAGATCTGGTAATAAAAAAATATATATCACTATAAACCGAAATAGATAGAGAGATAAATAACTATAACTGCAAATAAAGGTTATATACCTTCAGATTTTAAAAATGACATAGCTAGGGCAACAAAAAACATTTTCACATGAAAAAAAAGGGGTTCTTCATTGGAAAAGATGCACCTAACACAATGGAGTAGTCCTCTCGACCTAAAAGTGGTCATAAACAATGGATCTAGGAAACGACAGTCAGATGTAGTTGCATTGGCTTAAGATTTGGATCACGAGTAGGTGCGACCCTCGAATGGTTTGGATACCATGTAAGAATTTACAGAGTAAGTTCCTTAGATAAAAAACCAAATGACACTGCTCACAAACTGATCACAGATCAGTACACCAATATTCTCGACTTTGCTAACACCCTCAAAGAGGGAAATAATGCACGGCCTAAGCCAACACGACCACTTCAGGCAATTTATTAATGTAAAGATAAAGAAAATTTACATAATCTTCTCTCATGAATAGTCACCAGACAAATGAACCTCCATGCTCTTTAAATACAGATCATGGATCAATCAGGTGTTAAGCCACAGATCAAGTGTCGGCAATACCGAGGAGAGAATGAATTGTTAGATCACCTCATGTATAGAACATATCATGACTATCGCATTGTAAGTTACATAACATACATACTAAACAGACACACTTTACCTAAGTATACAATAGACCAAGTTATACTTAATTATTTTCTATGTGTGGGAATATCCTAACACAAATTAACAGAGAAGTTTGCAGTCATCTTCCCAGCCATAGAAGAACTCAAAGCCTAAATAGGACCCTATACATTAGAAAGTGCTATGAACAAGCTTTCCAACAATATGTGGAAGTCCAAAAATGGACTCTTGGATCAAAAGTTATGGTCTTCTGAAGTTTCATGGATTGAAGCCTTGTGAAGGCATATTACAATATGAGAGATTACACATCGGAGGTTCAAAGATATCGGTGATCGCATATTGGAGGCCAGAGACATTGCAATTAGGCATATCGACGCATTTCATATCAGAGGTACGATATAGCAGAGATCACAATATCAAAGGCTCAGACTATCGACAATCGCATATCGAAGATCGAAAGATGTAGCATCGGGGATCCAATGCATCTGAATAAGTAGTATCGAATCTTGAAGGAGATCGGTGCATCGCGATATTGCAACATCAGAACTTTGAACAGGTGACAACCTTTTAAAAGTTGCAAAATGCAAATGTGTCAATTACATTTATAACTGTTTTGGAGTGCCGGTAAAGGTTTACAAAGGATTTCACTGCAAAAACAAAGGTGGATGGGCCCTTTTCTCTTTCCTCTAGTAGGACACGAGGCAACATATAATTGGTTCCGATAAAACTATAGTGGCATATGATGTGGTGGTATAGAAGGACATGTGGCAAGAAGTTTTGGCGTTTTCAGGGGGCATATGGGGGCATATGTAGGTGACGTGTGTCACCACTTAGGAGGTGCCAAGTGGCAGTGATGAAATCATATTGGAGGTCGCATATCGGAGAAGTGGGAATGTCACAACTCCAAAGTTATTTCCCTGACTGGAAAGTGCCGATAAGGGAACTTCAATATTAGGGCTGACGTACGGTCACAAAGAGTTTAAAGGACCAGTGGCACAAAGAAATTTACAAAGGCAGAATGACGCTCGACAAGATTCTAAATGCCCTAGCACCTTAAAACTAAGTGACAGGCCAGGACACCCGGTCTTATGGGATGCACTTTTCAAGGGGATAAACAAAAGGGGCCAAGGAACATCGAAACTTTCTGTTTTCATAATGCATTTAAGAATAAAAGTCTCGATGAGTAGAGTTCCGATAGTGTAATGCAAAGAAGTAAGAGACAGACGGGTCGACAACTTCAATATTAAATGAAAGAACATAGGAGTTGGTAATTAAAATAGGAAAAATCCTGTGGAAGACTCTAAAACAAGAAATGAAGGACAATTGTGGTAATAGAAAGGATTTCGATTGCTTCATGTGCACATCTTATGTGACTAAATGGAGATATGGGACATAGGAAGAAGTAATGGATCAACATGGAGCTCCACTCAGTGAGACAATTAAGGAAAAAGCGGAAAGTGAACCGATCGAGCATCAAGATAGGCACATCATGGCAGAGACATGGCCTGATCAAAGGCCATCACATGAATGGCAAGGAGATATTTTCTTCGTCCATAATTCAATTTTCATTTTGTATTTCATTATGTACTTTCTTGTATTTTAAAGAAGGAATCAAATCCTTTGTAATTATTTTTGAAACCTTCGCACACCGAGACAACTAGTCGATCAGACAATTGGAACTCAGCTAAGATATTTTGTAACTATTGATTTGAGGCCCCCTCTCTTCTTATAAATAGAGGGATGAAATGATTAAAAGAGTTTCCCAAATCCTGCATTCTAGAGGCCTTCTATTTTTAGAGAAAGGAATTCCCTTTTGGTTCAATTTTCTTGTTCATGAAGTCCTTGGGCTGATACAATTATTGAATGTAATGGACTGATGATTTTGGACTCCATCTCGAAAGGTTAATGAAACTTTTTTTTTTGTTCCAATTAGAGCAATGCGCAATATGTTTTCCCCTTTGTATATCACTTCATGTATGTATTTCTTCCTCAGAGATATTGTAATGAAGCTGCGGGTATCACTCTCATTCATAGTTGTATATTTGCTGCTAAGTAGTAACAGTACCTATGTAAACTAAATATTTACTTATGTACCTTTAATGTGCACATATTTAATTAATTTTATTAGGTGACAAATTTATTCATGTTGCGTAGAGCTTGGGACCTTAATTAACGCTTTATTATTTTTTCCATTTCACCTCCTCATTCTTCAATACTTCTACTGAAATTTTTGCTCAGGATTATGTGTTGTATCCAACCCTATGCATCGAATTCCCTCCTTTCTTTCCTTCTCTTCATTTTTACTACAATGCTAATATTAAGCTGCCTATTGTTGTGTGTCGGCCACCAGAATAAAACATTTCTCTTTTGGATTAGCCATATTTACCCCCTGGGTATTTAGATCTATGTGTTTGCTTGAGATTACCTTGATGAAGGACTATTAAGCCAATCCCCCTGAATTATCTCTTTTCCAATTACGTCAAATATGGAGTGCAACAAAAATCCCTCAGATAATCTTCAAAAACACTCCTCTCTTTAAGATGTCCTAGGCACTAGTCTTCTTTCAACCTGGAGGCTATCTCTAGGAGGCTTCTATATCTCCTGAAGAACTTATGTGACAGGTGATAGGAAAATCTAAAACACCTTTCTGGCACTGCTGGCAAGGAACGAATTTGAAATATTTTCCCTCAGTATGACAATTTTTACATTCCCTCTGTCAGGTAAGCAAGGGAAGTGTGATTTGAAGATCTCTCAACTTTGCGACTCTACTGTTAGAATATTATTATAAACATCCTAGTGACTCCAATGTCTGTATCTTTATTTGGTCATTCTGGATTTCATGCAGCCTCATACTCGCTTTGACGCTAAAGCAGTCGAAAATTTCCCCTACCTTTGAACTTGAGATCAGTCACCTAAAGGGGTTTTCAAAATGGCCCTTCTCCCTTCTTGGCCAACATATTTTCCCCACTAGATTTTTATTCTATTGCTTGCTATCCCGATCATGTCCCTCCATTTCATGAATGGAATACCTATTTTCCTATATTCAATGGAAACACAGATAGAAGGTTAGACCAACACCTTAAGGATTTTCATGAATGCATGGAACAACAGGGTACTTATTTTGAAGATGCGAAAATTAAATTGTTCATGTATTCTTTAGAGGAAGATTTTAGAGTTTAGTACAGAAAAATACCTCATGGCAACATATCTTATTTAAAGAGATTTCACATAGCATTTAATAATTATTGCAAAATATTATATCCACTGGATGCTCTGTTTGAAGATTGTTGTGCACATTTTGATGTTGAAAATATTTCTGAGGTCAATGATCTCGCTGAAGACGTTTGTGTGGCTCAACTCCAAGAAAAAATATACTTGCATCAAGAAGCATCACCCAAACATCAAGAGAGGGAGTAAGGAGACATTATCAAACTACAAATAGACCCTCAAAGATCTCATTCTGCCAAATTTTATGATTCGCCTTCTTGTAATTCGTGTAAATGTGATCGGATATTGAGAAATGTAGGGCTACAATAGTCCCAATCATGGGAAGATGCACAAAAATAGGAGGCGCACTAGGAGGGAAACAAGGAGGCTCCAGTTCATGATTCACATCCTTCAAATGGAGAACAAGTTCAAGAAGCTAGTATTGAAGTCAATATAGATTCTCTAATTTATGATTTAGAGGAGGATGAGATGGTTGAAGACCGTCAAAAGGATCTATTTAAAAACAAGTGGGGAGAAGGTTGCCAAGAACAACTCCTTCAAGAGGAGCCCAAAGTTGAAGAGCTCAATAATGTTGGTGGCTACCTGTTGCAGAAATTGTCCTCCCTAGAAACTGTTCAAGAAAGGGAGAGCTATAAATCTTTCTCATTGGTTCCATGATCCTATAGCTGACTACATGGAATCTTTCTTTGCCCTGCAACAATATACATCAATTCCAAGTTATGTGCCAAATTTTTGGTCTGAATCTCTTATGGGGTGCATGCACATTTTAGCCACTGATTTTCAAGAACAAAACCCAATTAGAAGATTTATGGAGGAGATTAAAAGAGTCGAGCATCGGCTATCAAGTTGGGGGCACATATCAAAATTATTGCCTAAAGATTTAATGTGATATATGCTTGTTTTAATTGTTGAATATCTAGAGAATGATGGCATAAGGTCCAATACTCTGAGGTGGGCTGGTATCATTGGAACGCTGACCTCACTTGGGTGAATTGACCCCTATGCATAAGTAGGAGTTGTATATAAATAAGCTCACTAGTTGAGCATTTAATTTCCAGTTGTTAGAGTTTATATTTCTTCATTTCAGTTTTATGAGGAAAGGACTCCCTTCAAATAAATTCCCATGGATATATTTTGGTTGCATAGGTTCATTATGTTTTTGACTCCATGCCTAATGGTGAAGGCTACTAGTCTGCAGGTTCGCAGTACCTTGCCAGCAAGGCATTGTCCCCAGTTGGAGCCAATTTTGTCACCTATTACAAAATGTGTTTTCAACTGTCAAAAGAGTACCAAAGATAAGAGAAGTTTGAAGTCATCTTCCAATCCCCAAAAGGACTCAAAGCCCAAATCAAACCCTCTCCATTGGAAATTTCTCTGAAAAATCTTTCCAACAATATGTGGAAGTCCAAAAATGGACTCATGGATAAAAAGTTATGGTCTTCTAAAGTTTCAATGATTGAAGCCTTGTGAAGGCATATTAGAATATCATAGATCACACATCGTAGGTCCGAAGATATCGACGATCGCATATCAGAGGCTATAGAAATCACAATTTGGCATATCGACGATCGCACATTAGTGCATCGTGGCATATTGATGCATCGCATATCAGAGGACCGATATAGCAGAGATCGCAATATCAGAGGTCCATAGTCCCGACAATCGTATATCAAATATTGACGGTGGAAAAAACGGGAATCTAATGGATCAAAACAAGCAGTATCAAAGCTCAAAGGAGATCATTGCATCACAAATGCAACTTCGGAAATTTTGGACATGTGACAACCTTTTAAAAATTGCAAAATGAAAATGCACGATTACGTTTAAAATTGTTGGGGAGCGACGATAAAGGTTTACAAAGGATTTCATCACAAAACCAAAGGTGGATGAACCCTTTTCTCTCTCCTCTAGTAGGACACGTGGCGATTGTTGGCATTATGATACATGTAATACAAGTGTTGTACTTGATGGCAACTCTCTTAGATGACAAATCACAGTTTTGGCCACATAGAATGAATAAAGAAAAGGTATACGCTAGTTCACCTTGACCAACCCGCGTATACATGCAGGTTCATTGAACAAAAGGCATGTATGTGTACACACACACTTTCATGGAAGGAAAGGCACATACATGTTGGAAAACTAAAATTTCATCTGTGGTATTTGATCCATGGTATTTGATCCAAAGTATTGATCCCAGGTATTCGATCCACGGTATTGGTTCTAAGTGGTTTTGATCCATGGTATTGAGTAAGGCCTAGGACTATAAAAGGAGGAGAAGAACATTACGCAAAGGTACTCATGAATTGAATATCTAATGAAGAGCAATATCTAGAATACTCGTTATTGGGTTATGGTGCACAACTAGATCTGAATCAAGGATGAAACTGAGCGCTTGATGAAGGATAAGTTCTATTAAGGGGTCAAAATATTAAGGCTTGAAGAGAAGTATCTTTGTGTGGTTTTGATTTCTTATCTGAATAACTAGGGCATGTTGTATTATGTAATTATGATGATCTGGGTATGGTTGATATCTAAAGTTATTGTAAAGTTTTAAATCATCAATTATAGATTTGTACCCAGGTTCAATTTAGCAAAGGTGCATATACACGCTAGGTATACATATCAAAAGAGCGCATACGTAGGTTCGCCTTGAGTAAACTACGTATGTACCCAGGTTTAACACGTTGCAGTAGCGTATACCTAATAAAATATTCTTTAGCTACTTCTGTTTGCTACTGCATTGTTCTGGGTTATAGCATGGGTTTTGGCTGTATTCTGGTTACAACATTCTGACAAGTGATTGATTCAGTTTTGGTTGGTGCAAAGGAGATTGATTGATGTTACTGATGGATCCAGTCTGAAAATTAATGGAACATGGTCCCTAGAAGAAAAGAGAAGGTTGTAGCCTTCTTTAGGCCTACACCTACGTACTAGTAAACATAACAGCTAGTACAAGAGCTAAGGGGGTTGTAGCTTCCTTCCAGGAGAAGCTGGAGAATGAGAGAAGGTTGTATCCTTCTACAGGTAGAAGCTTGCGTACTGGTATAAGTCTGCACCAGTACAAAATTGTAGAAAGAAGTTTCTAATTTAAAGGAAGATAGAGACGATTGTAGCAAGTGGTTTTCACCCACATTGGGTTTCCACCTTATGTCTTGTGTTCATGTGTGTGAGTGTATGTTATGTTTTTCTACTCCTATTCACTGTTTATATGGTTAATGAAATTCTGATGCAAGATCAAAATATAATGGATTAACTGAATCATACGTTTACTGGATATACGCTAGTTGCATTAAACATAGTTGCGTATACATGGGAGTTTCCTTAACTGAAGTAGCGTATATGAATCAGAGTATGAAATGAAAATGTATTATTGGTTTTCTAACACTAATTCACCTCCCACTCTCAGTATTATTTCCAACAATTGGTATCGGAGCAGATCCTTGAGAAGAAGCTTGATCGCTTGAAGAAAAATCTATCATCATGAGTACCTACAAAAGAGAGGAATCCATTAGGCCACCAATATTTGATGGGAGCAACTTTGTCTAATTGGAAGGTAAGAACCACAACCTATCTTCAATCTCTTGGAACAGATGTTTGGGAAGTTGTGGAAGGAGGATACACATTTCCTACAGATATGGTAGGTAAAAAGCAGTATGAAACAAATGCCAAGGTTGTCAATACATTATTGGGGAGTCTGTCACAATCAAAATTTGTCAAGGTTATGCAAATGAAAACTACTAAGGAAATATGGGACAAGATCATTCTAAGCTATGAAGGAGACGATAAGGTAAAACGTGCAAAACTTCAATCTCTTAAAATTCAATATGAAACTCTCAAAATGCACAATGATGAAAGTATAGATAAATAATTCTTACGTATAGATGAGACTGTTAATCGTATGAAAAACTTATGTGAAGAAATAAAAGAAGTTACAGTAGTTGAAAAGGTTTTAAGATCCTTGTCTTCTAAGTTTGAATCAAAAGTTTATGCCATAGAGGAAAAGCAGAATCTTCAGAGTATAACTATGACACAGCTGCACAAAATCCTAACTGCTTTTGAAATGAGAAAAGGCAGTCCATCAAATATGAGAGAAGTCGCATTCAAAGCTTCAAGAAGAGAAGAAATCAATGAATCAGGGCATATTTCAGAAGGAGAGGAAGAAGCAAACTTTGTCAGGAACCTTGAACGGGGTTTTGAAAGATTCAAAGGTAAGCTACCTTTCAAATGCTTTGCTTGTGGAAGATTTGGTCATTATGCATCCAAATGTCCTCATAAAGATAAGCTTGATAAAGGTAAGGAATCAACAAAATGGAATAGAAAATAGAACGTAAGCAACAAGAGCTATTATACGCATGAAGATAGAGATGGTTTATCTAATAGTGATGAAGATGAACATGGTAATGACTATAGACTTCTGATAGATTTTGAAGATGTTGATTTCTTGGATGCTTTAGATGAAGATGGTCTTTACGAACAAATTTCTAAACTTAAAAATTTGTTTAGAAGAAAAGAATATGATTATAGATACTCTGACATTCAACCTTGCTGAAAGGGAAAAACACAATGAAAAATTAGAATGTGAAATTGTGGGTCTAAGAAAAGATATTGAGAAAACAAAAGCTCTCAATCTCATATTTGCTAAAGGATCAAAAACTTTAGATGGATTTATCAAATTGTAGCATTCTCCTTTGATAGAGACAGGTCTTGGATATACTGAAGAAGCATCTCAAGCACAAAAGCCATCAACCTCCAAAAGCTATCTTGATGCAGCAAGGAGAAGTGAACAATTTGACAATCATTAGCAAAGGCATAAAGCAGCTCACCAGGTAAATCAGGTTCAATCTACTTCAAGGATGAACAAAAGCTATAACCAACCTTAGGAAAATCATACTCAATTTACTTCAAGAATGAATGTCAATGGAAACTACAATCACCAGGTTAGTAGGTTCGATAATTGTAGGACTTTCTTTAATGGCCAATGTTTTTCATGTCATAATTTTGGACATAAAGATGCTCAATGTGTTTCTTACAAGACCATCATGACTAGAGAAGCACAAAATCAAAGGAATGTGACTGATATCATGAAAAGGACCTAAAATAACTTTTCTACTCTTGAAAATGAAATAGAATGCTCTATCTGTAACAACTTCGGTCATGAAGATTTTGAATGCATGAGTAAATTTCAACAAACATCTCAAAAGAAGAAAACTTCATTGGGTACCAAAACATTGAGAAAGAAAGAAGCACAAACAGA
The DNA here is from genome assembly GCA_000404065.3 of Pinus taeda. Taxonomy (NCBI): domain Eukaryota; kingdom Viridiplantae; phylum Streptophyta; class Pinopsida; order Pinales; family Pinaceae; genus Pinus; species Pinus taeda. The sequence goes on from APFE030879670.1 coordinate 31,675, forward strand.
AATATGTGGTATAGCCTTGTATGTAGAAGGGTAAGAAAATCAGTGATACATTGACAGTGGATGCTCGAAACACATGACAAGTGATAAAGAAAAACTTCAGTCATATAATGCCTTAGAAAAGGAACAGAAGGTCTCATTTGGAAATGACACTCCTGCAGTCATAAAAGGTAAAGGCTCTTTTCTCTTAAAAGAAAAGGTTAAAGATAAAAATGTTATGTATGCTGATGGTCTTAAACATAACCTATTAAGTGTCAGTCAAATGTGTGATCAAGGAAATGAAGTAGTATTTCGATCAAATGGATGTGTTGTTCATGAGCTTGATACAAGAGAAATAGTGATCAAAGGTGTAAGAACTCCAGACAACTTGTACATACTCAAGGGAGGACAAAAATAGTGCTATTTGTTAGCGCTCAAATCTACCTTAGGCTAAAATAAGGTAAAACTCAAGGCTACATCAAACCGCGCTCATCCTCGTAGCTATCCCTACGAGGACAGGAGAGGGCTCTCTCTGAGTCAATCTTGGCAAAAGGTAAGAGATGAGGTCGAGATGAATAAATTGATAACTAATTTTAGGCTAGGTATGAAGTACAAGGAGTTTGAAATTGATTTTTTGAAGTTTTGTTGGATTCAAGGGAAAGGCAATTTTGGGTGCGGGGATGAGGCACAGTTTTTCCAGAGGTCTACTTGGGGCAATATAGGCGATTTTTTTTATGCCTTTAAAGAGAATGAATGGATATATCAGACTGTTTAGAGGTTAAGGAGACCAAGAAACTTTCAAGGATTCTCCATAAACAGATGAAAACATGGAAAATAAAACAAACTTAAAGGCAGAGCATAGCAAATTATGGATTCTACCTTAACACTTCATTTTTTCAATTGCAAAAGATAAGAGAAGGAAAGTGATACACATAAACAACTTACAAATACTGAAAGAAGCACACCATCAACA
>APFE030879670.1:42298-52714 GCA_000404065.3 Pinus taeda
CGCCCCCACCTTGCTCTACTTGACTGAGCTGACAAGGATTAATTGAAAAACAACCAACTAGATTAGGTGACACTAGTTAGTGTGCAAGTTTTGTGTTTTCAACAAGGTTCACTTTGAACAATACGTATTTTCCATTGATGTATCATGAACTAAAGAAATCAAGTTCTTACTTTATAAGAGAGTCGAAAACAGATAACCAAATTTTGATAGTTGTACAAGTCCTCTTGTACTTTACCCAGCTTGTTTCAAGCGTCACACATGGTCCATGCAGAACTAACCTCTAGACAATAACAAGCAAACAAACCAAAAAGCAAAGCAAGAAGCAGAAGCAAACGTGGAAAGCAAAGTGAGTAAGAAAGAAAGCAAGCAAAAAAGCAAACACACAAAGAAAGAAGAAAACATGCATGCAAGAAAAAACCTCAAAAGAAAACACTACTCTTATTCCTAAGCTAACAGTGCATGGGCTGTCTCACGTGAAGTGATACTTCCAATGCAGCCACTGATGCAATGGTTGACCCATGTTGGTGAAGGCATGGTTTGTGAACATCGCAATTACACAAACCAACAAGCATGAAAGATATAAGGATGAAGATGGACACACTCTGAGCTTACAAGTGACAACATAACAAAAATGAGTGGAAGTGCATGACATGCACTCTGTGGACCTACCATGGTGTTGTGCTACACTGCGTGCAGATTTTGAGTGTATGCATTCTCTTAACTGTGACATGCAAGCAAATGTGAGAAAGTTAGACCACTTATGTTCCACATGTGTGCTTGCTGCGTAAGATTCCTCCAATGCATGAGTGATGGGTTCGTGTAGTTCGAGTAGAGGAAGAGAAATCTGGGTGTTTGGTTGATCTTCAATGAAAATCAGAGAGTGATGAGGAGCCTTGATTGTTTCAACAATTTCCTGATCAGAAGTGAAGCCAAACTTAGGAAAACGAGGGACTGACATAACCATCAACTGAGGCTATAGTTCCTTGATAGTCTACGGGGATTCGACTTCATTGACAAATAGATCATCATTGTAGAATTTCCCACTGTAGATCACCAGCTTATGCAATATACTAAAGCATAATACTTGATCTAATTATACAAACAAACTTGCAGAAGTTTAATCGATTTTGAGCAAGATCAAATAGAACACATATAACAGAGAATGAGAAATCAATCACACATGAACACATAAGAATACTATGGGGAAAGCCTCAGCTAAAAACCCCAATCTTTATATTATCATACAAGTGGAAATATGTCTGGATTACACAAAGCTTTAGCTCACAAGCTATCCAGCTCTCAGTATAATTCCTCAATGCTCTTCATAGACTGAATAGACACAACATATGCCTTCCTCCAGTCCTCCAAGCCTCCTATTTCCTTGTGTACTTTCTCTCGGGGTCCAATGTTGCCACCTATGTGAATTGACCTCTCACACAACACATCAAACTCAAAAGTAACTGTGCAGTCTTGAAGGAGATAATTCCTTCCGCATGGATGAGTTTCCTATATAAGAAAAATCCTCCAATTGATATTACATTGTCCCTTCCTATGATCTCAACTGGGTCTCTGGCTGAACTGACATGCATGGGTTATTTATGAAAGAATATTCAATTATTTGAAGTACAATAGTTACATGCATGTATGCATTAACTAACTGAACTCATAATCAGTTCCACAAACTGTTGGAACTAATCTAACTAGACTTAACTTAGTTAACTGAGCTAACTAATTACAACTCAAGGTACAACTCATCCTGATCTCCTTAGTCAAGGGATAACTTCCTCAATCAATGGAGAAACTATTGCATGTCTTCATATAGACTTCATGTTTGATTTTCTGCAACTAATTAACTCAAGATGAATTAATTAATTATTTTACAAACATCTGCCATGATCAAATTCAAATTTTGATTCTCAATTTTAGTTCAAGGACTAACTAAAATTGGAATGTATCCCGAAATGTTATTTATAGAAATGCTATTTTTAGCATTTCTATTTTATCATTCCTTGTTGTTGTTTCCAAGACTGGTACCTGTCATGCTATTTATATCATTTCTATTTTTAGCATTTCTTGTTGCTATTTTCAACACTCACTCTCAACAAGAAAGGCATTCAACTCGAAAACGATCTTGAACCTTTGGAATGTTCTGCATGCAACACGTCTCCCTAGTGTTGTTGCTCCAACAACTCCAGGAACAAAAAAAACTCCAACCTAAATTAAAGATATGCCTCTGTCATCAAAGTCTCTGATTGCTATTGCCTTTGTCGATTGAAAACGTTATACCTCTATGCTCTTTAGTATCTAACTACTCTAGCCTTTATCACTTTGATCTCTGGCTTCATCAATCGCACTGATTCCTGCTGTTGTTGGTCCTATCTCCTAGCACTACATCCACACCACATCTCCTCTCATAATGTTGCATCATGCTGCCCATTGCTACACTGCAACCCAGTTACTGAGAAGTAAGTAAATGATCTCCCAACTCACCTCCCTATTGGGCTAGAAACATACTCTAATGCTGAAGCTCCCTCTGTTGCTCCATCTACATTTGTCTCTGCTCACTTAACCAGTACTGCTACTCCTATTCGGGCTCCCGTAGGAAGGTCTAATAAAATAGGTTAGGTACCTCAATGATGTTGCCCCTATTCCATCCTTCTTGGGATTGTCACTCCAAATCGCCCCACCTCCCACCTAGAGGTATGAATGCATGTGATCCCTCTGCCCACTTGGCTCGAAATTTCCCCCTACTGGAGGTATCTGCATGAGTGGATGCCTCCACTCATTCTCCTTGTGGCTTCTCTAGTTTTGGCTGCTCCACAACCTTTTGAAGCTGCTTCACCAATTGTGGCTCTTTCACAATTGTCTGAGACTTCTTCTGGCGTTGCATGTTGAGAGGTAATGTAATCTCCCTCTCAACCACCAAGTGTCCAACAGTTGCTTTGCTCCTCAAGGCTTTGTGTGCATCTTAAACCTCAAGAGCCATGTCTCGGGGTGATGTGGCTAAGGAAAACCTTTTCTTTACTGAATACTACATCATAGCCTTTGTCTTCCTACATTGCCATTGATACCAAGTTTTTCTTCAGTCCTGGTGTTGCACAAAAATTGTCACTTTGACATTCTGCAATCAGTGTGAGTCTATCACCACTCATACCTTCCTCCTTTGCAAGTCTTAAACCTCAATTCTTCATATCAAGCCTTGAAAATAAGAGAAATACCTTAAAAAACTCTAAAACTCGGGTTTTGCACTTTCTCTTAGCATTACCTGTGGTCCCACACCTATTGGTCATGTCCCTTGTGCACCTGACTGCTCTGTCTCTTTGTTATTGGTGCGAACCCCTGTAAAAGTTAAAACGGCGCAAGTACATTCTTAAAAACTCACTTTGAGTCATTTCTAGAAGCTTCTAGAGGGAATCTTGAGGTGGCAAGTTCACTCCTTAGGGGTTCATGCATCCCATAGCTTAAGTAGCTAACCCCTTGATGTGAGGATCTTATCCCTTTGAAGGACTCTATCCCTTCAATGGTGGACCTATAACCTCCTTCCTTTGCACTATAAAAAGAAGCATTGGGCTGGTTACTGAGGAGGTTGAAACTTGAATATTTTTGAGGTGAAATGTTGCTGGAACTTAGTATTCCTAATTGAGCTTTTGAGAGGAGAGATTACATACCTTTTTGATCTCATCTGGAAGAGAGTTAGGTTTGTCAAGTTAGATGAGATTCCTGTTTGGACCTTGGGAAGAGCTTGTACAACATCAAGGCACCAAAGGTTGTAAAGTTCTTCTATTTTAAAGTTAATACAATCAAGTTTATTTTTCTCAATAAGCTGTGTTTTAGGGTTTATTTCATGGATTCCTTGATCACCATGATGAACATGATTTATTACATTAGCTATGTAGGTGTTATTTGATGTGTGCTTGTTTGTGATTATAGGTTCTTAAAAGGAAATTCTTTCGAACGGTTGGAGCATGGCTACCACAAACTAGTGTTGGACTTAAGGTAGCGTCTAAACACCTCTTTAGTTTTTATTAATGAATTGCAATATGTTTAGAGAAAGATAGATTTTCTTTTCCTACGTGTTGCTAGATATCAGTTGATACTAGGGAGATCAGCCTTGTCCGCAAGATCAATTTATCCGACCAACAAATTGGCAACTCCACTGGGGAATGAATTTGGTTTTTGATTTTCCTTTGTCTTTGACCTGAGAAACTTGTTCCTATTTTCTGGTTTTCGCTTGATGTGTGTGGAATTGGGTAGTTTTTTAGGTTCTGGATTGCTTCTTTTTTTTTTTTTTAATTTTTAAGAGGATCACACATTTTGTTTATAATATAGTGCGGACATCTCCGCACTGTTACATTACTACACAGAGCGGTACCGCATTTGGTTATACTGGAAGCCTGCAGACCCTGTCAAAATTTTTGAAAAACCTAAAATATTTTCATCCAGTTAAGTTTAGGTTATTTTTATTACTTTTAGTCTCTACCCAGATCTGCATATATCCTATCAAAAGTCTCTCGTGAGTAAGTTCCATTGGTGTTTTTTCTTTAGATGATTTTCTAGAATTTTTGCATGCCTAGATTGGTTTTCACTCAATCACTGTAGTGACCCAAAAATTACAAGCCTAAGAAACCTTAGATCACCCTGGTATCTTTTTTTCTTCTTGATGAGTCTGGCTGGTTTGTGAAATCCTCCCTTGGTGAGAAATAGATTTCGTTTCTCTTTGCAAATCTTTGAACGAACTTGGTCATAAGTTGTGAATTTCATTTTTATAAAAGAAAACATAGTTGGGTGTTTTTTTTTGGATTGATTTGTTATTCTGAATGAATTAATCCTTAGTTTATTGGATAAATAAGTAAAACGTCCTCAGAAACATTTCAAGCTTTTATTTTGATTAGGTTTCTAGAAGGTTTTAGATCTCAAGATTAGATTTTTCATAGTTTTGAGTGCTTTTCTAGAAATCGTAGATTCTCTTTTAAACGAGTTGTTTTCTGTAGTTTTGACTGTTGAAAAGAAAAGGGATTTATTTTTTGTGAGCATAATTAGTAGTTTCGTTTGAGTTTATTGAAAAAGACCAAAATATTTTCTTTTCATTTACATTTTGAAGGAAATATTTGTTTTTTCAAAGAAGTGCATTCTCAACTCTTTCTTTTAGCTAGAAATTCATTGAAGGAAAAAATGGATTGTTTATCATTTCTAGGTGCATTTTTTAGTGTTTTTGGAGTTCAGTCTTCACACCATCAAAGTTTCATCTCCATGCCTATTGACTTAAAAAACAACCCATAAAAATAACGCTTAATTAAAATTGATCTAGCAATCTTTTTATTTCAAGGGCTCTTATCACCAATATAACTTAGGCTAGTATCTTGGAGTAGGGAGTAATTAACTCTCTAAGATAGTTAAAACAAACAAGTAGCTATATCTTGCAATAGGAAATAAATCCAATTGTAATTGATATACTCTGGGAAGCTCCTCTCAAAGGAGTCAATCACGAGATCATGTCCAAACCTTTGAGACAATCAAGTCTGTCTCATTGGGAAAGATAGAAGATTTGCGCGTATTAAAAATGATAAACCTTGGATTAACCATTGTCAAGGAGCCTAGGGTCACTTGTTGGTAAACCTTGGATTGATCATGTTGAGGAGCCTTCAAGGGGATTGAGCTTTGCTACTCTGCGCTTGCGTGTAGATTGGATCGTAGACTGTTCCCCCAGTTGTATTTGTTACTGCTGGTAACCTTAGTGACCATAATCTTAAGATTCTTTCCTAAGGTGATGGTGAAGGACGAGTCTCACTGTACCTGGAGCAGACGTCGACTAGACTCACTTGGACTCTCTGGGGGTTTTTCTTCACTCGAGATGGTTTTGTGAAGAAACTTGTGCTAGTCTGTTTGATTAAGCAGGTTGTCGGAGTAACTGTTCCAACCACCATTTCTGTATTGAATTCTGCAACTTTGGATTTCATCACCAACTAGTGTTTTCAGTACGGAAAGTTACTGTTTGTGTGTGGTTTGAACTCTTAGATTTTTAGGTGTGTGATTCAATTGTTTGGTTCTTTAGAGACTTTAGGTGGTTTTATTGAGATTTTCTTTGTTTGCATGTGAAGTAATTAAATATTTAATTGTGCCTGAATTACTGAGACAATCCCATAGACTTCGAGGGCAACCTCCCGAATATACACCAAGCCAGCTTGAAGGGCTAAGAGCTCTTGTAACACCTAGTGATAGTAGATTTGGGTCACCAGAAGCCGGAGAATCATCTTTAATTATTCACCCTGATTATCTAGTTTATGCAACATTGTATATTTCTGAAGCAATTTCATTTTCCGAAGTTACTGGTAGTATTTCTCCTACTAGTGAATTAATTGAAGAACCTGAAATTTCTGAGCCCGAAACCGAACTTGCTGCTACTCCATCCTCACGATTTGCTTCTCCAACTTCTAGTGGTCCTGGTTCACCTAGGGTAGGAAGTATCATTACCCAAAATCTTCCTTTTGGACTTATTTCAATTGAAGAACTTGTTAGTCTGGACGAAGATATAACTCTCCTTGAAAATCAACCAACTTTAGAACTTAGGGAGTGTGAATCAATCTTCTACACTCTTTTTAGAAGTGACGCTTGGTACGTATCATTGACAAACTTTTTAGAGAATCCGGGTCTTGCTTTTTCACCACCTCGTATTCCTTTTCATCCTACGCCCGAAGGTTACTATCCTCCTTTGAATATGTCAAAACTGTCATCCATGTTTTCCCAAACACCGGAAGCATTTTTATATGGCAGTCCTTCTGTTCCTTCGGGGTATCAGTCACTCTCTGGTACTTTTTCGGGAGCATCTCCTCAACCAATTGAACATGGGATATCAACTGGTAATAATGCAACTCAACCATTGAGCGTAGAAGAGATTCTTATGATGTCTGGTGCTATTCCAAATCCGCAACCTCAAGGTAGTTAGTTACTGCCTGGGGGGCAACCTCAAGGTAGTCAGTTACCACATGGAGTGCAACCTCAAGGTAGTCAATTACTACTTGGGGGGCAACCTCAAGGTAGTCAGATACCGCCTGGGGGGCAACCTTAAGGATAGTACGTAACTTTGGGACAGTACATACCTCAAGGTCAACCCCAGACTCAGTATATGCCTCAACGTCAACCCCAGTATCAATATATACCTCAAGGTCAACCCCAGTTTCAGTACGTACCTCAGGGTTATCAACCTCAAGGTCAGTAGCCAACTCAAGTTTTCCAACTGCCTTCTAGTCAACCATTTGTACAAGGAGCTAGAAATGTACCTTTCAATTATCAACCCTACACTCAACCTAGTTATGGTTCCCAATATGCTCAACATTTTATGGGTCCATACCCCTGAATGAACTCGGTGTGGGATTCATCTCAAAAGACTTTGCAATCCAATGTGCAGTTGTCATCTCAATTTGGACCACCTTTGGTTTCTGGTCCAACCCAGCAACCTCTCCAACCTACTATTCAAACTTCTGCAATTGGTGTATTTCATTAGTCCGAGCCTAGTTCACCTCGAACTCTGCCTCAAACTACTGTTGCAACTACTATAGCTTCTGTTCAATCTACCCCACCTACTTCTGGAGTATCGGCAACTCTGGTTTCTAGTATTCCTGTATCAACTCCTCAGACCTCTTTACCACTATCCAGACCTACAATTTTGACTTCGGTTCAGATGCATGTAGGACAACCTGGTCCAAGTACGGTTGTCACAAGTCAACCACAATTCACGTATCAACCATACCAGGCACAACATCAATACGGTCCTCATGTGAAAAACCCAATTTATCAGTATCAACCGTACGTTGGTGATCTAATAGTCACCCTATGAGTGACCTCAATTGAAGATTTATCAAACAAAAGGTATTGCAGACTCACGTGCTCGTGTGTATGTTATGTGTTATTGAAACAACGGATCAATCATATTACTAATACACAGAAAATAAGTGGAAAGATAGCAGAGAAGTACAACAAGCAACACAAAGACACAATTTTTTTTTTAATAAGGAGTTCATCCTATTCTCTAGGGCTACGTCTTCGGTCCAGCTTCAGTGGTGGCCTTGTTTTATTGTGTCTTTCACTAGAGAAATTACAATACAGGGACTGAATGTGAGTTCTCCTGAAGCAGATTTTGCTTGGCAGGGTGGTTCTTGGATTCCCCAAGCCACTCAGAGTACACAAACTCTTTTTCTTCCTACCAGCTCTGTGACCCTTGATCTACAATGGAAAGAGCCAAATGTGATGCTCAGTCTAGATAGATTCCTCTATGGGAAGGCTTGAATCTTCAAGCTCTCTATTGCTCGACGCTACCTGTGGTTAGCTTGGCCCTCTGTCTCCTCTGCTTGGCTTTACTGTTGTCTATTTTCAGTCCCCCTCTCAGGGTTCACTACTCACTGTCTTTCTTGGTCGCTCAGACTCCTCTCAATTCCGATTCCTAATCCCCTCTCTCATTTGACTATCTATGTTCATGGCTTTAGCCATTCGATCCCAATGCCTGTTCGGTTCCCCTTCTACCCGCGTCAATTCACCAACTGTAGCTGTGCTTGGAGTTCCTTGTTCGGCATCAGCATGAATGCCCAAGGAGTGACCATGTATCCCCATCTAACTAGTTCCATCATGATTCATTGGTTCATTTCTTCAGTTACGTCATGGATGCGTTCTTCCTCCACTGTGGCGGTCAAATGGACTCCAAATCCCTTTAGAACGTGACTTAATTCCTTGTCAATTCTGCTTCTTTCCATCGGGCGCAATCTCAACCATCCAATATGGGCTCCTTAAGATCCGACATCATATGCACGTTGAGCGCGATTGACTTGCTCGACCGATAATGCGCGATCAATGATGGTTTTCTCTCTCCTCCGCCACCACACATCAATTGGTGCGTGGAATCACTCCGTTCCTATCCAAAACCTCTTACCGCTCAAGGGCGCCCTGATAAAAATTGCCAGTTTTTGAAGCGCGGGTCCTGCCTTTGTACGTTAGCGCTTTTACCTTTTCCTGCCCGTGGTCCTCTGGTTCCCCCATGCGACCAGGTGCTCAAGCTTTCCCATTTTGGCCTTGTTCACCCAATGATACACGATCCACCTCATTTTCCTGATTCGGGGCTCCCAAGGGCTACTTTGGCCGCCTGTATGGTCTCAATGGGCCTCGTTCAATGCGCTTTGACTGAGGTCCTCAACGTTCCACATCGGCTGCCATGGCCATTGGTTCCAGGTGCTTTTTTTATGTTTTTTGGATTTCATTAGAGATTTGTTCGACCTAATTTTGTCATGGTTCTTAACAGTCTTTCTATGGATCCAATTCAGATCATGGCCTTCCCACTTAAAAAGCTTATGGACCACCAAAGTTGGTTTTCATCAAGCATTGACTAAGTGAGGAAATTGTTGTCTCACCTACCCAATCTCAATCCACTTCGCATTGCTCAGCTTCGAACCTTTAAGCCCAATCTTGAGGTATTCCACATGTCCACTGCGTGTCATCCTTACCTTGCTATCCAACACTGTGTCTTCCCGTAACTCATTAAGATATTCAGGTAGCATGTCATCAAGAGAAGGTAATTGACTCTGCTCTTCAGGGTCCTCAATCATTGAAGGTTCAAACAATCTCAAGCAATCTGTGTTCACGACTGAGTAGATGTGCATGTAAACTGGTAGATCAAGGCGAAAAGCATTTTCACCAATCTTCTCAAGTATCCTGAAGGGTCCATACTTGATAGGTTTTAGCTTTTTAACTTCACCTTGAATCCTGTCCTTGCTGATATACAGCCAGACTTGGTCTCCAACTTGAAAACTATGCTCCATTCGATGCTTCTCATGCCTAGCCTTTTATTTGGCCTGGCTCTTTTCCAACTGTTCCTATACTGCCTGGTGGATCTCCTGGATCTGTTCAATGAACCTAGCTTCCTTGTCCACATCACTGTGTCCATCAACCATGGTATCTTTACCAAAGACAAAATCCAAAGGAGACCTTGGTATGAAACCCAAACAAGTCTCAAAAGGAAATCTTTGTGTAGAAGAGTGTTTGGCTCTATTGTAAGCATGTTGCACATAACACAAGTGTTCATCCCGAAGCTTAGGGTGTTTGCTGCAATATCCTCTCAGTAACTGGATCACCGTCCTGTTAACTACTTATGTCTGGCCATCTATTTGTGGATGAAAAGCTGTGCTTTTCTTTAATTTGGTGTCCATTAGCTGCCGCGGACTTGACCAAAACTTCCCCACAAATCGGGTGTCTCGATCAGATACAATAGAAGTGGGTAATCCAAAGTGAACCCATACATGTTCAAAGAATAATTTTGCAATTTGTTCAGTTGTAATATGTTTACTACAGGGTATCAAAATACACATTTTGTTGAACCTATCCACAACAACATATAGATAATCATGACCTTTCCTAGATTTAGGCAATCCTCCA
>APFE030879670.1:52724-82454 GCA_000404065.3 Pinus taeda
TAGAAACTGTCTCACTCATTTTTGGCCAATAGCAGAACCTTTGCAACTGTGAAACTGTTTTACTTACTCCAAAGTGACCTGATATCAGAGAAGTGTGTGCTTCCCTAATTATCTTTGCTCTCTCAGTTTGTGGAATGCAGAGTTTCCCACAATGATATAAGAGTCGGTCCTTCACATGATAGTCTAAATCTTCTACTCTTTTCCCTTGACTCAAAGTTTCATATACATCCTTAAAGTCCATGTCCTAAGCATACTGTTCTATGTAGCTTTCATGCAGCACATAATTATGCTTAAGTAGAACAGATGCATTTATAATGGGTCTAGATAACATGTCTGCAACCTTGTTATGTATACTCTTTTTATATCTGATGACTAAATGAAACTGTTGTAGAAAACCCATCCATCTGTAATGTCTTGATTGTTGCAACTTAGTTTGGGAGTGTAGATATTGAAGTGGCTGATGATCAGTATGTATTACTGTTTATTTGCCCATTAAGTAATGTTTCCACTTTTTCACACTCTGAACTAGTGCATACAATTCTTTATCATATGTAGGATATTTAACTACTGCAGTATTAAAAGTCTCAGAATGATAACATATGGGTTTACCATGTTGTTTCAACCTTACTCCCATGGCATAGGTTTGGATCTCAAATGGTCTTTGTAGATCTGGCAGTGCTAGTACAGGTGTTGTACTAATCTTTCCTTTCAAGGTGGTGAAGGCTTTCTGCTATTTTCCTCCCCATTGAAACACTTTGTTCAATCTGGCCAAAGCATGTAAGGGAGCTGCAATTGAGGAAAAATTTGAAATGAACTTCCTCCAATATTGTGCTGCTCCTAAGAAGCTTCTCACTTCTGTAGCAGACTTGGGTTTAGGCCAGTTTACAATGACTGCCACTTTAGAGGGATCTATTTTCAATTTACCTCCCCCTACGATGTGACCTAAATAATTTAGAGATGTTTTTCGAAATTCACATTTGGAGAGTTTAACATAATTTTTTTCTCTTTTCAAAACATCTAATGTCTGCTTAACATGCTTTAAATGTTCTTCCCATGTTTTACTAAAAATCCGAATGTCATCCAGATACACAATAACAAAATCGTCAAGAAAAGGTCTGAGTACATCATTCATTAATCTCATGAAAGTAGCAGGAGCATTAGTTAGGCCAAAAGGCATAACCAGTCACATACAATCCCTGCTTTGTTTTGAAAGCAGTCTTCCATGCATCTTGCTTTGCAACTTTGACCTGATAGTATCCATTGTGCAAATCTAGCTTGGTGAAATAAACAACTTCCTTTAACTGATCTAAAAGATCATCTATGCGAGGAAGGGGATAATTATTTTTGATTGTTATCTTATTCAGTGCTCGGTAGTCAATGCACATTCTCCACGAGCCATCTTTCTTTCTCACCAAAACGATTGGTCACCCACATGGTGATGTGCTAGGTCTGATGAACCCTTTCTCGAGCAACTCTTGCACCTGCTTCTTGATTTCAACATGCTCTAAATCAGATAACCTATACATCCCAATATTAGGCAAAGGAACATCTTGCCGCAAAATAATATCATGTACTATTCCCTTTTTGGGTGGCAAACCTTTAGGTTCTTGAAATAATACATCATACTCTGAAACAATCTTTTCTATATCAGTCTGCTGATCAATATTACAGCCCTCAAATACATTGGTTTTATCAGGTTTCATTTCCTTTACAACCATCAATAAGAACTATTTGCATGAATTTATCATTCTTTTCATCTGTCCCGAGTTTATGAGAGTATAATTATTCTTGAGCTTATGATCTCTTACAAAGTATTCAATTGCACCTTTAACAAGTAGATACTTGTTCTCAGCTCTATAGAAAATAGCCTTTCTATCATACAAGTAAGGACTTCCTAAAAAAATTCCACATATATCCAAAGGAATTACATCTAACTCAACTTCATCTACAAATGCTGACCCAAAAGAAAACTTGAGTTTGCACTATCTAGTCACCTGTAGTTTTGCTTTATCATTTAACCATCCTAATGGGTATGGTTTCTTATGAGGTGTAGTTTCTAATCCCAATTTCTTTACAATTGCTTCAGAAATTAGATTTACTTGTGAGCCACTATCGAACAAAGTATCAATCTTTTGATTTTTGGAAACAACTCGAATATGGAAAAGCTCATGTCTTTTTCTCTCATGTTCTTCATCAATGACAGATTGAGTAGAATTACTGGTAGATGCTTCAGACTTCTTACCTTTTATACCTCTGATTGCAATGATTTTTTCATCTCCTGAGTTTGACCCCAAATCTTTCTGAATAGCTGCAACAGTGTTCTTCTTCTTGCTCTCTGACTTCTTAGGTCTCAGCTCTGGATGCAAAATCCAACAGCGCTCATCATCATGCCTCTCCTTTTTACAGTGAGTGCATGAAGCTTTTCCTTTTTGTGCAGTATTAGCCTTCCTTGCTTTCCACTTTTTCTTTCTTTTCTCCTTTCTCTTGCTTACAGTGGATTGGTATGGTCCCCAACTTCTGGATTTCCATTCTTTCTTCTAGCTTCTAGATGAGTAGCTTGTACAGATACCTCATCTATACTAGTGGGATTAAACATGAGGATGGTATGCCTCATGTAGCTCTGTATACCACCAATGTACTTCAAAAGAATTTCTAGTGAGTCTAATGAGATACCCAACATCAATGCTCTCTTTCTGAACTCTTGAGTATACCCTTGCACACTTTACCCTTTTAATTGCTGAAGAGTTTGCCAACTCATCATGGCTTATTGCATGTAAGCCAATGGATAGAACTGCTTTTTGATTGTAGCAACAAATTCACTCCAGACAGAGATGGTCTTAACATGCTTTTTCATATCAGCTTGGGTTCTGCCTTCCCACCAAACCAAGGCAGTGCCTCTTAGGCATAGTCTTTCTAGCTGAATCTTACTCTTGTCTAAGTCTATGTTCTGTACCCTGCAATATACATCAATTTGTCTAATCCAATTGTCCAACGTTTCAGCATTTACCTCTCCATCATATATAGGCAAATCAAATTTAACATCCAGTTTAATCAAAGATGCTTTCTTATTATGCACAGGGCTATTAAGCGGTGTAGGAAAGATTTCTTCTTTCCCCTTTATCTTTGAGTGGTCATGGGAATGAGGTTCATCCTCTTCTTTATCTTGTTTAGTGCCTGATGAATCATCATCCTTATGCTTTCTAAAGTCCCTATACATTTCTTCTACCATAGACTTTATAGCTAGGAAACTTTCTATGAATTGAGGGTCTGGCCTTATAGAACCTTCCTCTGACATTGTCTTCCGGGAATAGACTCTCCCAATTTCAGGATTAGTTTCCACCAACTCTCCTTCTCCTAATTTGAGCTTTGATCTAGTGTGCATTCACAGATAAACAAACACAAGCTTGTCTAACCTGACAACCTACTGCTTTGATACCACTTGATCTGATAATCACCCTATGAGTGACCTCAGTTGAAGATTTATTAAAAAAAAGGTATTGTAGACTCACGTGCTGGTGTGTGTGTTCTATGTTATTGAAACAACGGATCGATAAAATTGCCAATACACAGAAATAAGTGGAAAGACAACAGAGAAGTACAGTAAGCAACACAAAGACACAAACAATTTTTTTTAATAAGGAGTTCAACCTATTCTCCAGGGCTACCTCTCTAGTCCAGCTTCAGTGGTGGCCTTGCTTTATTGTGTCTTTCAGAAGAGAAATTATAATACAGGGACTCAATGTGAGTTCTCCAGAAGCAGATTTTGCTTGGGAGGGTGGTTCTTGGATTCCCCAAGCCACTCTAAGAACACAAACTCTTTTTCTTCCTACCAGCTCTGTGACCCTTGGTCTACAAGTGAAAGAGCCAAATGTGATGCTCAGTCCGGACAGATTACTCTCTAGGAAGGCTTGAATCTTCAAGCTCTGTGGTGCTCGATGATGTCGGTGGTCAGCTCGGCCCTCTGTCTCCTCTGCCTGGCTTTACTGTTCTCTATGTTCAGTCCCCCTCTCAGGGTTCATTGTTTGTTGTCTTTCTTGGTCGCTTGGACTCCTCTCAATTAGGATTCTTGATCCCTCTCTCATTCGACTGTCTCTGTTCATGGCTTTAGCCATTCGATCGCAATGCCTGTTCGGTTCCCATTCCACCTGCGTCGATTCACCTACTGCAACTGTGCTTGGAGTTCCTTGTTTGGCATAAGCATGAACACGCAGGGAGTGGCCACATATCCCCATCTAACTGGTGCCAGCATGCTTCGTCGGTTCGTTTCTTTAGTTACATAGTGGATGCATTCTTCCTCAACTGTGGCGATCAAACGGACTCCAAATACCTTTAGAACGCGGCTTAATTTCCTGTCTATTCTGCTTCTTTCCATCAGGTCCAATTTCAGCCATCCAATTTGGGCTCCTTAAGATTCGACATCATACGCACGTCGAGCACGGTTGACTTGCTCGATCAATAATGCGTGATCAATGACGGTTTTCTCTCTCCTCCGTCACCATGTGTCAATCAGTGTATGGAATCGCTCCACTCCTGTCAAAAACCTCTTACCACTCAAGGGCGCCCTAATTAAAACCGTTGGTTTTCGGAGCGTGAGCCCCGCCTTCGTACGTTAGCACTTTTACCTTTTCCCGCCCGTGGTCCTCTAGTTCCCCCACATGACCAGGTGCTCGGGCTTTCCCATTTGGCCTTGTTTTCCTAGCAATGTGCTAATCGTGCATCGAAAATCACCCCCTTTTCCCGATCTGGGGCTCCCAGGGGCTACTTTGGCCGCCTATGCGATCTTCATGGGCCTCGTTCAACACACTTTGACCGAGGTCCTTGTCGTTCCACGTCGGCTACCATGGCCACTGGTTCCAGGTGTTTTTTTTAATGTTGTTTTGGATTTCATTAGATATTTGTTTGACATGATTCAGTCATGGTTCTTAACAATCTTTCTATGGATCCAATTCAGATCACCTAGATATACTTATCTGCAACCTCAACAACCCTAGTTTGGTCTGGTTAATCCTGGTTTTCCGGGAGGATATAATATTCCTAATGCAAATCCAATTGTAGGTTATCCTCATATACTCCTCCTGGAGCTGGTCTTGTGACCCAAGGTTTTTGACACCCTAACTGTCAGTTACCTTTTATTGCAAGTTTGGATTTACTTGATTTTTCGCACCTTACAAACGATCCAATTTACTATCTTCCGTATTGGCCGCCAATGCCTAATCAGTTTCCCAATGATATTCCAAAGTTTGAGGGTAATTCAAGAGAAGATCCGTCAAATCATGTGATTACATATCACCTCTGGTGTGCATCCATTTCCATTATAGATGATTCAATTTGCTTACGTCTTTTCCAACGCACTCTAATTGGTCTCACATGCAAGTCGTACATTGAGTTACCACGAAGCTCTTTTTATAATTTTAGTCAGTTAGCCACTTCATTCTTAACTCATTTTTAGTTTCCTGTCAGATATGAAAATGGCACATAATTATTAACTTCATTAAAGTATTCAACGTCCACATATATTTCAGATCATATTCATGAATGGCGACGTTGACGACGTTTAGTGAAAGTTTTTATCCCGGATCAAATTTTGGTAGAATGGTTTGTTAAATCATTATTACCTAAAATCACTGAGGATGTAGCTAAGGCAGGAGTTGTTACTGAAGAGAAAGTAATTTCTAAGGCTCAGTACCTTGACCTCGTTTATATACAGTCAGGTACTTTACACAAAAAAATCCCCGATCTTCCGAAACAAAATCAAATATTTGCAGCTCATTCAGGGTCTCATGCCGCTGATGGTATGATTGGTTCAGTTAGTACCAAAAGTAAGAAGAAATCTACAAATAATTCTTCTCCTATTATAACTTTACCAGATTCCCCGACAGGAGAATCTTCTGCTGAAATTCCTACCGATATCCATGTCGTAGAATCATCTATGGCCAAAGCAAAAAGTGGCAGTAAAAATAAGGGGAAGAAGAAAAATAAACAAAACTCAAAAGAGAAACTATATAAAACTGAATCTACTGAAGAGAAACGAAAACATCACTGTCCTTGTCTCATTTTGACGAGGAGCATTTTACAAGGGATTGCCCACATCGAGCTGAGGTTTCAAAAATTGTCAAAGTTTCTCAAACGCCTGCTGTCTTGAAGGATCATTTTCCTAGTCAAGATAGTAAGATGATAGGTTCTTCATCGAATGCCTAAGAAGAACCCATTATGATGATGTCCCATGTCAGGATTATGACGCGATCACAAGATTATGGTAGTAAGAATCCTGTTGGTGGTAAGGAAGCATAATCTTCTAATTCAAACCCATCAACTTCAACTCCTTCTGGTTCTGATCCGCTACAGATCGAGAAACCTAATCTAGACTTAGTAATCAAACTGCCTGCTAAAGGTATACTTTGGAATTTAGCTTTCAATCCACATGCGAGATCTTCTCAGAACTATAACATTGTTGAAGATTTAGCTATTTCTCCTTCAACAATGTCGGATTTTGAGGTGCTGCAATCATGTCCAGCACAACGTAAATTGCTATTGTCTGCTATAGGAGCTGTTGATATTCAAGATTCCAACTTTATAATCTTTGATTTAGAGAATAGTACACCTTGCCTACCTCATCAAATGGCCTTCTAGATCCTAGTGTTAGTAAAAAACAGACCTTGCTTTTAGACTGTGATTGATGAAGGAGCTTCTACATGTATTATGTCGATCTAGTGTTGGAGATCACTTGGTTCTCCTACACTCAATCAATCCCCGATGATTCTAAAGGCTTTTGATGGCTGAGGGTTTCATCCTTTTGGCATTTTATAGGATTTATCTATAGGGATAGAAGGCAAAACCATAAATCTAGATGTGGAAGTGGTTGATGCCCCTATAAATTACAACCTTCTCTTGGGTTGCAGTTGGTCTTACACTATGACTGAGGTTGTTTCATTGGTCTTTCGGCTTATTAAGTTTCCTCATAATGGAAAGATTGTTACAATAGACCAGTTAACTTATTTTTTATCCGACCGAGCCTCTTTTGATAGTATTCAACATGTCGGTAAAACAGCTATCCCTTACAAGGATGTTGGGGTAGGTTTGGTTAAAGATTCTGGTTTACTAGGAACTTTTCCATTTCCTCCTCCTAACGTATCACCTTCTTTTGCAACTATTCATATGATTTCATTGAACACTATTGTTTTTGATGATCCTTGGATCATACCTTCCGATTCTGGGGTGGACTCATTTAGTGATGCAACGGCTTTGAGTCCCTTTGAAGTTGCATATCAAGCTGTACAGTCATTTTCAAACTATAGTTCAACCGAAATAGATCCAATGAATGTGGTCCATGGGGAGTCACTTTCAATCTCAACCTCAGATTCAACAACTTTTTCTAATCATGTTCACACTGATGAGTAGATTCGTGAACTTTTGTCTGTTGATGATTTACCATGGGAAGATCTTCATCATCGATCTTCGTTTTTACCTAAGCTTGATCATTTTAAAAATTATTTCTAATTTATTTTTACCACTGATTATGTCAAAGAACCACAGAATCCATTGCAACATCCTGATTTTGTGTTGAATTTGGGAAATATTTCTCGAACGGTTCCTATTGAAATTTCAGTGAAATCTGGAATTATTGAAAACATTCATATAGGTGCTTCTTATACGGATGAGGAAATCCAAACTTATAAAGCCCCTTTTCAAGAATTTCGTAATGTGTTTGCTTGGTCATATGAAGAAATGCCAGGAATCGATCCATTAATTGTTGTCCATGAGATTAAAACTTACCCTTATGCTAAACCTGCTCGACAACGTTTGTGTGAGATACATCCAAGAAAAGTTGTTGCTATTAAAGCTGATGTTGAGAAATTACTTCGAGTAGGTTTCATTTATCCAATTCCCTTAACGGATTTGGTATCGAATATTGTTCTAGTTAAAAAAGGGTAAGGAACGATAAGAATATGTATTGATTATAGGGATATTAATCGAGCTTGTCCTAAAGACAATTATCCAACCCCTTGTATCGATCAAATTATTGATGATTGTGCCTGTAGTGAAATATTCTCCCTTATGGATGGTTTTTCCGGTTATAATCAAATCAACATACTCGCTACTGATCAACCTAAAACGGCTTTCATTTGTCCATGGGGGACATTTTCTTATTGTAAATTACCTTCTGGATTGAAGAACATCATAGAAACTTTTCAAAGGGCTATGTCTTACGCATTTCATGACATCAAGCACATTGTGCAGCCTTTATCTCGATGATTTACCTGCTCATTCATTACGTAGAGCTGATAATACCACTCATTTACGATCGATATTTATGAGATGTAGGCATTATCAGATTCGGCTGAACCCACACAAATGTGTTTTATATATAGAAACGGGTTGTTTACCAGGATTTGTTGTCTCAAAAGCCAACATTCATGTCGATCCCTCGAAGGTTGAATCTATTGTCAAATTACCTCAATCCTTCGACTCTTCGCCAACTCCAAATTTTGTAAGGGAAAGCAAACTTTTTACGTCGTTTCATTCCTAACTACACCGAGATAACGAAAGGTTTTACCGGGTTATTGAAATAGAACACTCCATTCTTTTGGGATGAGATAGCTCACAAATCTTTTGATGCACTTAAACATGCATTGACCCATACAGCGTTATTGCATCCTCCCAACTACAACAAGGACTACTTTTTGTACCTTGCCACCTCTCATTCCACAATTGGGATGGTTTTAGTCAGGAAGATGAATTCAACAATGAACATGTGATTTACTATATTAGTCAAACTATAATCCGACTGAGCTTAAATATTCACATGTGGAGAAATTGGCCTTGGCAGTTGTTCAAGTTGTCCAAACATTTTGTCACTACATCTTATTATGCAAAACCACGGTAATTTCTGACTGTAACCCTATGACGTATATTTTGACCAAAAATTGATAGGGGGCAAGTATTCCAAATGGATAGTTATCTTGTAGGAATTTGACTTGGAATTTGAAAAGTCCAAGGCAAAGAAATCTTGGGTATTTGTGGAACTGATGTGTGATTTCTCACGTATTGATACTAGAACTGTGGCAGAAGAACCCATCACGGATGAATCCTTGTTTCTTATCACTACTTTTGATTCATGGTATGGAGATATAATTGTATATCTCCAAACCCAATCCTTTCGGCCTGAAATCATGATCTCAACGAAGGAAAATATGTTTCCAATGCCAACAGTACAATATTATTGGAGATACACACTATCGTCGTGGATCAGATTCTGTTTTCCGACGTTGTCTAACTCATGAAGAAGCTAAAAGGGTTCTAAATGAGTGTCACTCTGGAGCATGTGGTGGTCATATTTCTGGGTATGCCACAACCTAAAAGATATTGCACACTGGTTATTTCTGGCTATCCCTATTTAAAGTTTGCATCAATGCATCTGGAAATGCAACAGTTGTCAAATTTTTGATTGAAATATGCATGCTCCACCTGCTCCTCTCCACCCTATAATTTCCATCAGTCCTTTCGCAAAGTGGGGTATCGACTTTATTACATGTAACCCTCACTCGGCTCGAGGGCATGAATATATCATCCTTGTGGTAGATTATTTTACCAAGTGGGTCAAGGCGATGCCTACATTTTCGGCAGATGGAAAAACTGCTGCAATTTTCATTTTCAATCATATAATTGCTAGATTCAGTGTTCCTCAAGCGATTATTACTGATCATGGAAGTCATTTTCGAAACATCATGATGACTAAACTAACAGATCAGCTTGGCCTGCATCACGATAGTTCTACTCCATATTACCCACAGGCTAATGGTCTAGTTGAAGCAATCAATAAAATTCTAGTCACTATGATCCAACGAATCATTGGTATTCATCTGTCGAATTGGCATAACATGTTATTTTCAGCACTTTGGGCATGCAGAACCTCAGTCAAAACATCAACTGGTTTCACTCCTTTTCAACTAGTTTACGGGTTGGAAGCAGTGTTACCCATTGAATGCGAAATTCTGTCATTGCAAATAGCCACAGAATTACTCCCAGCCACTTCCGAAGAGGAAAAATGTTTGTTGTACTTAGTTTACCTAGATGAGAATCGACGTGATGCTACACTAGCAATCGAGACTCATGAAAAAGGATAAAAGCTCAGTACGACCGAAATGTTACACCTCGTAATTTTTCGGAAGGAGACCTAGTTTGACTATACGATCAAGCAAATGATAAGCTAGGGGATGGAAATTTTTTTACCCATGTGGCATGGTTCTTTTGTTGTTAAGCGTAAGCTAGCAAAAGGAGCCTATGAATTAGTAGATTTTGACGGTGTCTCTTTTGGTAGACCTAGAAATGGGCTTTATTTGAAAGGATATTATACTTAAGTGTGGTGTGGAGATTTTCATTAGAATAGTTTCTTTCTAGTTGGTGTGTTGTAGATTAGAAAGTGTGCCTAGTTTAGAGAGTGTTTTTATCATTATTCTGGCTTATCTTGATTTTACTCTTGATATTGCAGATGTCGATGTCTTTTCAAACATACATTGGTTTTGCTGATGGTGCTTGTCATAGTACGTGGAACATTTCTTCCGTAGCTTGGGTTACCTATTCACCCTCTGATGAGTTAGTATCTATGCATGGGGTAAGCCTCTGTCAAACAACGAATAACATTGCAAAATATAGTGCAGTGATTGAGTTATTATCTGAATCTATCTCATTTGGGATCCGGAGTTTGATTGTTAGGTTGGATTCTGAACTCATTGTATTACAGCTTAACAGGGTTTATGCCATTAGAAATCTAGCGTTATTAAGATTATTTTTGAGAGTTCATCTTTTGGAACGTGAGTTTGACTACATTGAATATCGGCATATTCCAATATATTTAAATACATTAGCAGATGCAGTTTCTTTTCGAATGTTAAATAGACATTTTCAATAATCAAGACAGTAAATTTAGAAACATTCCATAAACATGTTATACAAGATAGCTAGTAATAGTGATATATCATAGCATAGAAGTATGTCAAATATGCATTGTCTTTGATCATAGGTTGAAAAACACCTTATGATCGGCAAAAATGATAGTACAAAAATATATAAAATGTCATATGAGTCTACAAAGGTGATCATCCTATCCCTGATGATGATCACGATAAGAAACCACTGCTCGGGCCACCCTACAAAAGAACCTCCTAAAAGGTCCTGGGACCCCAATCACATAGCGTTGTAACCTAAGTGGAATATCATCTATACTAGTCTTTGTGATATCTATTGTCAAATGCTCTAGATGATGCTCCAATTCGGTTAGGGTCTCTGCTGATTGGTCTTGTGGGGCCAGTGCTGCTACAATGGGGTGTCTTCTCTCATAGGGCTAGAGAGCGGCTGGTCGCCGTGGACCCACATTTGCATTTAAAACTTTTTACTGTCAGTTTTGGACGATTTAAAAACAAAAAAAATAAATAGTTAAAAATTTAGGATATGTTGAAAATGATTTTACCTTAATCATCCCATTGCTCTCCTGGTGGAAGAGCCATGTCTGGATCACCACGATAATCCATCCCAGCATATGGAAAGTCCTGAATCATGAAAATTTGGTTCCCCAACCAACAAAAATACTTAGGTGGAAATCGGACAACCTTTGTACCCTCCTCAGGATGACGGGCCATTACTGTAACCCAACACATAATCCTAGGCTCTCCGGGAAGTCCAGCCTCAACGGAAAGTTGTTGCGTGACCAACATAGGGACCCTCTCTAGGCCAAAGCTCACAACCAAGAAACAATATCCAAAGTTTTTTAGTTTTTCGTTCTTTGCTCTAGTCAGTTGGCCTTTTACATTCGCCAACACAGCCCCACACCAGTAGAAGATGGTGCCTCAGAAATAGTCTAATGCCATTCACATTTGGGATCCAATAGCTAGATGCAATGTTGTGCTCCCGCATAGTCAGGTGATAGTAAATGCAATCACTTTAAGTTCATGATAGAAGATAGTCTTGATGTCTATCAGTTTGTCCTTAGTTTGGTCATTACAAAACTCTAGTTGGAGACTAGCGACAAACTGGCCACCTAGCCTAGTCCCGAATAGAGATAATCATTCACCTTTCTTCGGAAAACCAATCAGGAAATAAATGTCCTCTAGCTCGATTCCGAGCTGGTGGCCACCAATTATTAAGCATTGGTCTTGTGTACTCCACTTATTTACCAGCCATTGCAGAAACTCTACCTGAGCCCTCATGCCAGGTATGGCCCATAATTTAAATAGTCTGCATGCTTTTAATGCCTGTATTGTAGGTGCATGAATTAGTGCATCTAGATCCACAAATTCGTGTTCCCATTCCCGCCAAATGAGCATTTTGTATATCTACATTGCAAAAAAGGTGGATTAGAACATTTTAATTTCAAAATTTTTGGGCGAAAATGGAAAAAATTGATGTTTTGAAACGTATTTCATGGGAACCACACCCGCTAGTTAGGGACAGTGCATAGGTCCACACTTGTCCTTAGGAGCAGGTGCGGGACCCCGACTTTTTCCTTTGTACGAAAAAGTCAGGTTCCGCAAGGGCCACATGCTGCACCTGCGAACCCCGTGCGAGCGATTTTTTAATCAAAATTTTCCTAAAAAAATCAATTTTAAAGCCCTAAAATGAAAATTAAATGGTTTAAATGCAATATAGGGATGATGTGGATTACCTAGAGCTTATGGTTCTCGATTCCAACCGTTGGATTTTTTTCAATCTTCACAGGAAGTTTCTTACCAAAAGCTCTTACTTTTCACTCGGAAGTGAAACAGTAAAAATGAATTTACAAAAGACCTTTTTATAAGCTTTTCTGAATAAATGAATTTTTAATTTGTTTATTTTTCACTTTAAAAAGGTAAATTTTGATGCATTTTTATTTATTTTAAACATATATGAGTAATGTTTTGAGTTTTGGTGCAAAATATTGGATTTTTAGGGAGAATTGATCATTTTCAACAAAGAGCATACTTTTTCACTTTTTCAGACTCTTCCAAAATTTATGAAAAAGCGAAACATAGGAGTCCTCTTTAAGCTCTTTTCTGACTCGTAAAATATGAAAAGATTGCCTAGTTTTTTCTTTTTAAACACGTTAAAACAGAATTAAAAGGACGATCCACTTACAACTCTTTTATGAGTGTATAAACATGAAAAGATTGCCAAAATTTTGTCGTTTCAAGTTCGATATTGGTAATAAAACGACGTGTCTTTGATCGCTTTTTTACTTTTTCAGATCAGGGCCACTAACTATGAAAAGTACTCCTTGATCGTAATGATCAATTGGTTCTCTCAAGTATCATTTTATACTTTTTTCGGGCTTGAGGGACACAAATTTAAGAAAAAGGACAACCATGGAGTTTTCTTAAGTTTTTCTTTTGACTCCGTAAAATTGAAAAACACCGAGTTTCTCCTATACTGGACTCGTTAAAATTTAACAGTAGAGGACTTGTTCAATTTTAAATAGGAACAAACTACTCCTTCTTAGGGTTCGAATTTTAAACTAAGTTGGACTCATCCGAAGGATGAGCTTATAATCAAGCAAATGTTATCCTCATCAAGCTTGTCAAAAATTAAGAGGTACTTGCCAAAAATGGTGGGGGAAAAGAGAGAAATAGGAACCTATTTGTTATACTTTGTGTTTATAAAAGTAGTTAAGCACTCTTGAACATGACACGTTTGTTCACCTAGGTTGGGAAATCCTTTGCCTAACAGTTAATCGAACCATATTGAAAGTCTTCAGTCGGTTTTTGGGTATTAGCCTTCGGTCAATTGTCACCAAACCATCTGCAGTGTCGTTATGAGTTCAAGAGATCAGTTCAAATACACCATTCATTTGCAAAATATATGTCATCCATCTTGACCATCCCTAAGTTATTCCTTGCCAAATTTATTTCTTCAAAACTTGATCTATGATTTCATGTTGTCGGCTTGCCTACGACGGATCGCTTTCTATCGACACCAACTCATTATCTAGAAAGATGATCTAGAAATCGTTAATACCTTGGAATCTACATGCCTCAATGGCATGTTTCTCGCCTTTGATGACAGGTTTCATCATTGACCTTCGATCAAAGGATTCTGTGACGTGTTCGACATCAACTAATTTATTCACATTTCATGGATTGTATTGAGTACTTTGAGGATCATTGACATTACTGGTGGTTTCTCTCACACTTGTTAATAGTTCACATTATTGATTGGTGATCAAGTGGTTTCTACCATGTTCAACTTCAACACATTCATTCACATGGATAGAATTGTACTAGTTCGGGAAGCAGAAATCAAGGCCCTGGATCTAGTTTCGACCATCCAGGCCGCAAGGAATTTTGTTATTCATTATAGAGTGGACTATTCATAAACAGATGGCTATGCCCATACTGTGTCTACATATGTCTATACTTGTGATGTATTACAAAATCATTCCTGTATCAGAGCAGTTTAGATAGTTTTCTAGTGAGTTTTGATCTGAGTATGGGAATGCCTACCTCATGAAGATATGTTCATATATATATATATATATATATATATATATATATATATATATATATATATATATATATATATATAATATTATATTATTATATAATATATATATATTTATATATATATTATATATTATATATGTCATTGAATGTTTTTACAGGTTCCAACCGGGGTGTCCACAGGAAGATCCTTGAAATGATAAAGTACTTCAATCTTCTTACATGACAAAACTATCCTCATCTATTACAAAATTCGCACTTTAGGGGGCAATTTGTTGCACAAAAATTGTCACTTTGACATTCTGCAATCAGTGTGAGTCTATCACCACTCATACCTTCCTCCTTTGCAAGTCTTAAACCTTAGTTCTTCATATCAAGCCTTGAAAACAAGAGAAATACCTTAAAAATATCTAAAACTCTAGTTCCGCACTTTCTCTTAGCATTACCTAGGGCCCCACACCTATTGGTCATGTCCCCTGTGCACCTGACCGCTCCATCTCTGTGTTATGGGTGTGGACCTCTGTAAAAGTTAAAAAGGCACAAGTGCATTCTTAATAACTCACTTTGAGTCATTTCTAGAAGCTTCTAGAGTGAATCTTAAGGTGGCAAGTTCACTCCTTAGGGGTTCATGCATCCCATAGCTTAAGGAGCTAACCCCTTGATGTGAGGAGATTATCCCTTTGAAGGAGGACTCTATCCGTTCAATGGTGGACCTGTAACCTCCTTCCTTTGCACTCTAAAATGAAGCATTGGGTTGGTTATTGACGAGGTTGAAAGTTGAATATTTTTGAGGTGAAATGTTGTTGGAACTTAGTATTCCTAATTGAGCTTTTGGGAGGAGAGATTACATACCTTTTTGATTTCATTTGGAAGAGAGTGAGGCTTATCAAAGTAGAGGAGATTCCTGTTTGGACCCTAGGAAGAGCTTGTACAACATCAAGGCACCAAAGGTTGTAAAGTTCTTCTATTTTAAATTTAATACAATCAAGTTTATTTTTCTCAATAAGCTATGTTTTATGGTTTATTTCATGGATTCCTTGATCACCATGATGAACATGATTTATTATATTGGCTATGCAGGTGTTATTTGATGTGTGCTTATTTGTGATTGCAGGTTCTTAAAAGAAAACTCTTTCAGAAGGTTGAAGCATGACTACCACAAACTAGCATTGGACTTAAGGTAGGGTCTAAACACCTCTTTAGTTTTTATTAATGAATCACAATATGTTTAGAGAAAGATTTGCTTGTCCTGCTTCTTACTAGATATCAGTTCATAGTAGGGAGATTGGCCTTGTCCGTAAGATCGATTTATCCGACTAACACCTGGCACATACTTCACATTTGTCAAGGTAATGTGAGCTCCATGCTCCCTCTGAAAAACAATGTTGCCTACACCTGAGACACTATAATTTTATTCATTACCCATCTCTATAACTATTTGGAGGTCTTTATCCTCCAAGGCACTGAACAAACTCTTATTGTCGGTCATGTGGAATGAAGCTCCATTGTCAAGAAACCAACCGAAACCCATCATCAATGAAACCATGCATCCGATGAGGGTGAAATCCAACTCGAACTATGAGGCCAGTGCCTCACCTTCTGATCCTTCCAAGGATCCATTCTTGGATTTCTTCTATGGACAATTTGTTACATAATGGCCCACCTCATGACAATGAAAGCATCGCACTTTCGATTCGTCAAACTTCTTCCCACCATGGGAAGAACTCGATTTGGGATGAGAATCCTTCTCCTTCCCTTTGTTCACCTTACTTGCTAAGGTGCAATTTTCT
The DNA here is from genome assembly GCA_000404065.3 of Pinus taeda. Taxonomy (NCBI): domain Eukaryota; kingdom Viridiplantae; phylum Streptophyta; class Pinopsida; order Pinales; family Pinaceae; genus Pinus; species Pinus taeda. The sequence goes on from APFE030879670.1 coordinate 68,980, forward strand.
TCATCCTCCTTGGATGAAGAACCATCTTTGGTGCCTCTTCTTGTCTCCTCCTACATCAGATTCGACCAAAGTCATTCCTAATCTGGCAGTTTCTCTCTTCCATTTATCGAGTCTTGGCAGCTATGCCAGCTCTTAGGAAGACCAAGGAGATTAAGACTCACCATGTCATCATCAGTTTTTATGATCACTACACTTCCAAGCTCATCCCTACAGGTGGTGATATTTTTCAAATATGTAGAGATCATGTTGCCCTTTTCACACTTGATTTTCTAAAGCTTGTCTTTGAGTGCAAGTTTCCTCTGATCGCTATTGTTCTGATATATATCTTTCAATGTTTTCCACGTTGAAAATGGTTTCTCCTTCCCATGGAAACTTGAGACTATGTGGTCTCGAACTCCCTCCGGAAGGATTCTCCTTGCTCTAGCCACACATTTCTTCCATTCCGCTAATTCTTGGGCATTAGCAGCTGCTGGCTTGGGGACTTCTTGATCAATGAAGTCCTTCAAACTATTGTCCTCTAATACCACTTCCATGTGATCCTTCCATGCTATATAATTCGAGAAGCCATCAAGGGCATACTCGAGTCTCAAATCGTTGAACGCCATTGGTGAAATTTGAGATGTGATAAGAATTCGATCTATAATTAGGAACTTCAAAACTTCTAACTTCTCCCTTCTTTGTATATTGTTCTTTGCTTTGATCACCTTTTCTCCGATACCATGTAGAATTTCCCATTGTAAATCACCAGATTATGCAATATACTAAAGAAAAATACTTGATCTACTTCTACAAACAAACTTGCGGAAGCTTAATCGATTTTGAGCAAGATCAAATAAAACACATAAAACAAAGAATGAGAAATCAATCACACATGAACATAGAAGAATACTCTGGGGAAAGCCTCAACTAAAAACCCTGAGCTTGTATTATCATACAAGTGGAAATATGTCCAGATTACACAAAGCTTTAGCTCACAAGCTATCGAGCTCTTAGTACAATCCCTCAATGCTACTCACAGACTGAATAGACACAACATATGTTTTCCTCCAATCCTCCAAACCTCCTATTTGCTTGTGCGGTTTCTCCTGGGGTCCAATGTTGCCACTTGTGTTTATTGACCTCTCACACAACACATCAAACTCAAAAGTAATAGTGCAGTCCTGAAGGAGATAATTCCTTCTGCATGGATGAGTTTCCTATATAAGAAAAATCCTCCAACTAATAGTACATTATCCCTTCCTCTGATCTCAACTGAGTCTCTGACTGAAATGACATGCATGAGTTATTTATGAGAGAATATTCAATTATCTGAAGTACAACAGTTACATGCATGCATGCATTAACTAAATGAACTCAAAATCAGTTCCACAAACTGTTAGAACTAATCTAACTGGACTTAACTCAATTAATTGTGCTAACTAATTACAACTCAAAGTACAACTCATCCTGATCTCGTTAATCAAGGGATAACTTCCTCAATCAATGGAGAAACTATTGCATGTCTTCACATAGACTTCATGTTTGATTTTCTACAACTAATTAACTCAAGATGAATTAATTAATTATTTTATAAATAACTGCTAATATCAAATTCAAATTTTAATTCTCAATTTTAGTTTAGGGACTAACTAAAATTGGAATGTATCCTCAAATGCTATTTAAAGCAATGTTATTTTTAGCATTTCCATTTTATCATTCCTTGTTGCTATTTACAACACCGGTACCTGATATGCTATTTATAGTATTTTTTGTTGCTACTTTCAACAATCATAGACTAGTGTCTTAGATAGATTAACAACGAGTGAATCAACATCGTGATCAGATGAATAAGTAGAGAGATCACAACAACCAAGATCAGAAAATTCAGGATGTTTGTCAACATCCTCATGATTTGATGAATCATGTAGAGGGGTAGAAGAAAAGCAAGGATGTTCACACTCCGTGTTTTTAGAAATGGAAAATGCCAGATTAGACAGATTTTCGGAGGAAGATGTGTCCTCTCTGCACTGTAATGAAAAACTGGCATCCGACGTTTCCAGTGACTGATCGGAGGTAGTAACATACGGAAATGAGTTTTCATAGGGAAAATAAAAAATGGCAGAATCACAAGGGATGTTAGGATAAAGCGGATGAGGTGCAACTAGAAGGGAGTCATCCTTCTCCACAAGTTCTTATTTAGATTCCCACACACACTCATCATGAATGATGGTGTTGGTTGGCTACATAACACCAACCTCATCGAAAACTTGATCCTCAGTCTCAACAGATGAGGAGTATGGAACGAAAGATCACAAGACATTACAATCCGGAGGATCAACAGAACACAAGGACGGAGGTTGCGGGAACGAATCCACCCAACAACCAATAGGCTTGTAAGCCAAATCTAGGCATGATATCAAGAGCAGGTGGGGTGGGAGGATTTGATAGTTCAATAGATGTGTGTGCAAGATCTCCCACATCACTCTATGGTGGTGGAGCCGTTTGATGAGTTGAAGGGGGAAAGTCACTTGTGACAACAACTATGCCTTCCTGTGATTGCGCAACGACATCACTGAAGTGTGTTGAGCAGGGTTTGGATATGTGAAGAAGATACTATAATATTCCATCGAGAAATTCGCAATCAATATCATCTTCAGGAAATCGGTATGCAAGATTACAAAAGCGTGTGTGAAACTGTTCAACAGATTCATCGGGTGCTTTTCGTAATTTCATAATTTCTTTATCGAGTGATTTACAATTAAAGTGATTGAAAGGACGGTTTATCTCTACAACCAGATCAACAAGAGGATGAATATATTTTTTGAGCAGCGTGGCACACGAGTGCATTGGGTGCCCACGAAGTGTGTAGATGAACAATGGACAGGTCATTTATTCTTCAAATCTTCCATGTGTTTAGCATGAGCCTACAATGTCAATCGCGTGCCTAACCAAGGCTATGTGGCCTCCACCATCGTATGTTTTACGTGACAATTTATCAAAGAGATTTTCCGAGTTAATGAAGTTGTTTCCATAAGGAATACACTCCTAAAGAGAAACTCTATAGTTAGTCATGATAGATATGTAGAGATTCAAAAGAGATGTGAGAGATCATAAGTGTGCACACAATGACATGCATGATGATAAATTCCCTTACATGCGATCAACAACACTGCTCACCTTGTTTGCTTCGTGACAGCTGTTGGGATGGATCTATACCTTGTATGGGTGCAGTTTCATCTATCTATGCATGTTGCACCCCCTGATGTACCTATTCCTACTGCAACTCATTCTCTCGTCTATGCAGCTCCTGTTGTTCCTTGAGTTGCTACTTTAGCACATGCAACTCCTTCTTTGTTTCTCTCTCTTACTTCGCACAATATTCGTGTCACACCGTCACCTCATAGCCTCAATCTCCAAAGTTTCTTTCGTCATGAGTGGATCTACATTGAACTTGCAGGTTTGCTTCACCTCTATGATGTCAACAACCTTCCTCTTGCACTCGCCGCATGTGGGTGTGATGCCTTTTGCTGCTGCTGATGGTGATGGTAATTTTGATGTTGTTGCCATCTTATATTGATGTCCTTTTCTACGAACAACTTGATGTCTTCACAGGAAGGCATCTCGTAGACACTTTCTTGGCTGCAACCCCTGTTGTGCTCTCAATGGTTTCCTTTGACTCTGCTCTTCTGAAGGCCATTGTACTTATGCTGCTGAGAGACAAACGAACACCTGTGATGCTTGAAGACATAGCATCAGTCATGGTAAGCAATCTATTAATCGAAAACCAAAACAAACTTGAGGACTGACATGCAACATACCTGTGTGATTGATCGTGAAGGTTGTGCAATTTCTGTCGGGAGGTTGGGAGACTAAATGCCAAAATTTCACAAGGCACAGTCTAAGCTGTATGGAGGATGACTAAGTACTGGAACTATGCAATGAACAATCTGGCCCATCTTGTTGAGGACTTAAACTACGTAATCCACAATTTCAGTCAATAGTGACATATAACCAGCAAACTTCATTCATAGTCTCTGGGGCCAGTAGGACACTGCCTCTAGGAATTGTGCAATTCAATCATGGAGGTTAGTGTTGGGCCAGACTTGCATAATTTCTTGGGGAAAGGTAGAGCCTTCGCTTCTAAAAATGCACAGTGCTAGCCGGGCAAGCATGGTCTGGACCAAGGCATCGCAGGCTAGCCGAAGGGTGACTGAAAACATGAGAAGTCTGGACGCGTGATGAGATGAGTGAATAAGAGTGAATGATCATACATGCAAACAACATGTGCAGGATTCATAAAACAGGAAAGCATGCATGTGTGTGAATCAAGTCGTTGCACATAATTACTGAATTTCTGGGCTGAGCATTCCTGTTGAGCCTGATTGGACAGTTTTTCAATGAAGTTTGTCAAGTAGGATTGTGTAATTCTGGAGCCCAGAAGGCTGCCACTAAAGATTGAACAATTTCTTGATGGAAGGTTGGTTCCCCTCCAGAATTGCACAATTTCTTGAGGAAGCTGCTCAGCCTACAACTGGACCAAGTCCGGAGAAAGGACTTGTGAGGGGGATGCAATGAGGTATCATGCACAAGCTAAAAAATTTCTACAAAACCAATGAAGCTTATGTACTTGATAGTGCAAGACATGCTACTAAAGATGGTCCATAGGGAGGCTCCATAACGAAGATAAGGAAAACTTTTGGAGTGTGGTAGTAGCCGCCACAACACTATGCTAAGGTGATTTTTCCAAAGTTCAAACTAAATTAGACAAATTGGATGTGGATTTCCTCAGTATTTTGGACTTTGAAAGTTATTATTTAAATTGAAAATTGATATGCTATATTAACCCCAAAGAGGGTTAAGGGTAGGAAGCTGAGCCATTATTAGTTGTTGCACTTAATAAAAATTCGGATAGTGGAATTACTATTATTTATACTTCTACCCTTTTTTCATATGTGGGTTTAACTGAACAGACCAAAGTAGCAGTGAGACTCAAGGGTGAGTTAAGGAGTGAAATTTCACTAAGGGTCTGTTAAGGATGGTTGTGTATAATAAAAACTTTGCATCACTTACTTTCTGTCTTTTTCTATTTTTCCTCGACTTTTCATATACAGAAAAATGTTGTAATATATATCTCTTTCTTGAGTTAAGGAGGAAGAGGGAAATTTATTTCAAAAAATGAATTGTAAATAAATTTTAAGATGAAACATGAAAATTCAACTATTACTGATTAGTTACATGCATAAAATTTACTAAATTGGCTGAGAAGAAAAACACATTTATAGAGGGAGCATATCAGAGAATTGACGAGGGATCATCTTGTGGAAGCTAGTTGAGTTCAAGCAGTAATATACCCACATGCTGACTGAAATCACTACTATTGGTATTTTGATTGTCATTGGCTGGGTGGTGCACCTTTAAGCCTTCTATATATTCTTAGAGAGAGTCAATTTCCACCTCCTGTTTAGCTAATTTTCCTTCCAAGGCTTGTATTTCTTAAAGGAGGTTGATGGATGCTATCATTTGTTGATGCAACTTTAAGTTAATTTCCATTGTTTACAACTGAAGAGATTCAATTTGGTGGGAATAATTGCTACAATCGAAATTACCCATAGTTTAAGGAGTTTTATCTCTTTTTCCCACATGCTCAAATTAATGGCAGGGAAGACCTCTTTTCCTTCTTGCAAGATGCGAAGGAGGCACTAGAGAATAATAAGAGGGCTACATGAGAAAGAGACAAGGGAAAAAGTTTCTCGAAGAAGGAAAAGAGAGACACTACAGTAGAAAACATGACCTAGGTAGAGATGAAACAATCATAATTCAATAAAGGAGATAGAGCCTACCCATAGAAAACTATATATAGTGGCACCTCAGCTTGAGTAGCAATGAGACACACTAAATTCACTGAAAAAAGGTTGTATATAATAGAGACACCAGTGTGAAAAGCTAACTCCATAAATGAAAGAGGCTCCATAAAATTCAAAGAGATGAAGGACAAGATGGAAGAGGAGAGCACCAGATAAATGAATAAAACAAACTAGATTTGAGGAGTTCTTGAATAAGAAGATAAGTTGAGAGATGAAAATGTGACCAACAAAGTCTAATTGACATGGGCACACCAGAACAAAACCTGAAACACATATGAGTCTACAGGGAAGCATTATTTTTGTAGTTCACTCAGATCCCAAAGAAGTAGTAGACCTAAAAGTTATAGCTGCCGCCATAGAGAAGCCTGAAGATTTCAACTATGCTTAAGAGAAATTTCTTAGAGCACCTCTGAAGACAAAAAAACCTAAATTGGTAGGGTATTAATAGGCTAAGAGTAGGAGATTGATATCAGACCGAAATTTAGCATGCTTGGAGTTAATCCCACATGTGATTCTACTCTATACTCCATTAACCTTCATAATTACTATAGCCATTAGAGAAATCAATAGCATGACTGTGAGGTTTAGGCAGAGATCAAACATCATTGTTTCCTTATACTCAAGGCATGTGAAGAGATTGAGATTAAATGAGTTACATGAAATGTTGCGTCAATGGGAGTCACGATACCTCGCTACATGCTCCCTCAATTTTTACTCATTTGCTTATAGTTTGAATGAGGAAGGAAAAAATGATTTAGCCTTATAGCCTTCGACATTAAAACATGTACTTGGAGGAGGGGGTCATGGGATACTTTTCCATCCATGACCACCATTTACTTCTATTTGTCTAGCATTAAGGAGACAAGCTAGGTTGGTTTGTTTGTCAGCTTCTGAATTTTGGTGCCTGAGGATGTGGAAAAAGGATTTAAGAGGGAAGAATTCAAGTGCTCTAGGGATTCTTTAGAGTGGGAGTTTGAGATGGTTTTCTTTAGGCCAAGTGCCTTTGTATAGATGCTGAATTGTTAGAAGAGAGTCCCCCAAGTTTGAAAAATTTTGTATATTCAAACCTTTTTCCAAGATTACACCTAGTAGGTATACACCTCTTCTTCATTATTTGTCTTTATCCCAACCACTAGGAATAACTAATAGCTAATTTTCCACCGGGGTTATGTATAACCCCCCCTCCCACCATATCAATATTACTCGCACAACCATATAAGTTAAATTGTTGGTAAACTCCTATTGACATTAATCCACAATAAACATCAAAACACTTACCCCCACTTACCATGGAGATTATTAATTGAGAACACCATGGGAGAATACCATGGCATAGTGGTATTTTAGTTTCTCTTTTTATCTTTGGAATTTCTATCGAAACGATCCAGGATGTAATCCTGCAGGTAAAGAATAGTGTAAAACGTCTCTAGTTTAATGGGTCTTTTCCATTCCATAAAAAGATTTAGGTTATCAATACCATGTGCCCAAAAAATCATAACTCACTTTATATGACACTTATTCATATGATACATCTATATTTAAAATCGATCAATTGAATTCAAAGGGGAAAAATGACATAACTACTTTAAAAATAAATTTCAGCATTTGATTTGTGTATATTACTATGAACATTACATAACATAATGTGAAGATTAAAACCCTAACATCCACCCAATTATGGAATATTATTAAGTGAATGGTAGAGATTTAACCTCCATGGAATATTCTAATATTCTTAGTACTACACAAAAATTAAAGGTTGAGATCTATCTCCAAAGTAGTTATGTTTGTTTTGGTGTTTTAATTAAATTGATTAATTAAAAAATAATGTCATATGAACAAGTGCATATGAAATGAGTTATGGTTTTCTGGGCATGTGTATTAATAAGCCATGGTATTGGCCTATGATATTGTAGCAATGTCTATTTATAAATCAAGAATCTCGATGGAAAGTGAGAGTAAACCTCCCAATTTTTTTCAAATGTATATATGTTGAACTTATATATTATTTTTTATACTAATAATAACAATAACAATAATAAAAGCTATAATTTAGGTAGTTTTATGAATTTTTTATTTTTATTTTTAATAACGTGCTCAAACTCATTATGAATTGAGGTTTCTATATGCGAGATTTTTTGGAGTTTTTCCTTTCCGACAATTTTTTTATGGTGAAATATTGATTTTTCTTGTCTTAATTGGTTATATGGATTCAACACACACTTCGATTGTGAAGAGTTCACCCATCAAACTTGTAATTTTTATGAATCCTTGCTAGATTCTAGACAAATTAGATCCGAAAATAAACCGGAAAACATTTCAAAATGTCTCACTTATAGACAACAACATTATGAATTGATGCCTATTGATATTTGCCAACCATTTAAATTATATGGTTGCACTAATTGATAATTACATTAGAGTTCAAGAAGCCCCATTCAAAAACTATGATATAATTATCTACCACGTACTATGATATATATTATAATTTATATTGTAATCTCTATATACTACCTATATTATGACTTTCCCCTATTACCTAGTGTTATCATTTTAATTTTATTAATATTCTATTCTTAAATTATATCTTATTATATATTTTGCATTCCCCTTTATATGATTTTATTATAACCTTTTTCGTTACATTCTATTATTCATTTTCTTTGTATTCTATTATTCATGATGATTTTTTATTATTATATTTGAGATTTTTGTTTTGTTTTGTTTTTGTAAACTAAATAATTTATATGGTTCAAAATATAATATACATCGAGTTACGAAGATAGTGGATGCACGAATCTCAACAAAACTTATCATTCAACTTTACATCTAGTTACAAAACCTATTATTCAATTTTACACTGAGTTACAAAACCTATCATTCGATTTTACATCGAGTTACAAAGATAGTTGATGCATGAATCTCAAAAAACTATATCATTCAACTTTACATCAAGTTACAAAGATAGTCGATGGATGAATCTCAACAAACCCTGTCATTAAACTTTACATCGAGTTACAAAGATAGTCGATGCATGAATCTCAACAAACCCTATCATTCAACATTACATCGAGTTACAAAGATACTCGATGGATGAATCTCAACAATCCCTATCATTCAACTTTACATCGAGCTACAAAGATAGTCAATGTATGAATCTCAACAAACCCTATCATTCAACTTTACATTGAGTTACAAAGCGAGTCGATGCATGAATCCTCAACAAACCTTATCGTTCAACCTTTTTTCGTTAATTGTTGATAATATAAATTTTATTTTTTTACAATTAATATAAATTTTAGTTTATTAATTTTTTCTTTCTCAGATTTAGGTTTTTACCTTTTTGCCAACTTCCATCATTCAACTTTTTTTCCTTAATTGTCAATAATATAAATTATAGTTTATTAGTTTTAGTTTTCTTAATTTTAAGGCTTTTACTTTTTTGGCCAACGTTTTACGTTGTTCTTATTTTCCCATCTTAGTATTTATTTAATCTTGAATGATTATTTTTTCTCTCAAAAAATTGTTCTTATGACAAATTTTGGTCATGGTTTTTCAAGGAGCCCAATCCATTTATGCATTTAAAAATATATTTTAAACAACACAAATCACATTTTTGCTTGAAATTGTATTGGGGATTCCGGTGAAAAAGACTATTTCTTCTATAAGTTTGAGTACACCTTAAACTTTTCTTTCTAATTTCAAAAAAGTGGTGTTTAACTATTATATGTTTAGGAGTTTTTTGCCATAATGGCAAATTTGTTTTGGAAAAATCTTGATCTTGGTTGTTTAAAATGGTTTTTTTGACTACATATATGTATTCAACACTTTGAAGAGTTTACAACTCTAACTTGTGATTCCAACCAATTTTTACAAAATTTTAGACAATTTAGACCAAAAATATCACAATAGACTCTCCAATACATACTTATCAACATATATGATGTTTATACTTATCAAGATATATGATGTTTAACAAAAACATGACTATTAAAAAAAAAATTTATTACTCTAATATGTAAATCAAAACTTTTATCTTCATTAATTTGTTTTATGGTCCACTAACTATCCTCCTCCTTTAAATGCACATGGGAACACAGTATTTGTATATGATAGTCACGAAGCAGAGAATTGCTAGGTTGAAAGATTGTCCTTTTTAGTTCACTTTGAACTTATTCAGGGTTTGGTGCTTTATATAAGACAACAAGGAGAGTTGCCAGGTTGCACTATTGTTGTGAATCATACTCACCAAGTAGAAAAGGGAATTGGGAGGTTGCACTGTTTTTGTTCGAATTTGTTTAGGGTTTTTGGTGCCACTGGTACAATGGAGTTAAACGAAGGAATGCAAGTGTAGGTACGTTCTGATGAGAAAGGGTACGAGGGATCATGGTTCGAAGGCTTTGTAGAGGCCATTCTTAAAAGTGGCGAGTCCGTCCGAATCCAATATGACAAGTTTCAAAATAAGAATGGGAAGCCATGTGTAGAAATAATAACCATGCATAACATGCGACCCACTCCACCCGAAATTGAGATGCCCCTGAATCTCTCTGAGGGATTTTACACCTGTGATGAATGGAGACATATCAACACTCATGGCAAGTAATCTGTCAGTCAAAAACCAAAACAAACTTGAGGACTGAATTGCAACATACCAGTGTTATTGATCATGAAGGTTGCGTAATTTCCACTGAGAGGTCGGGAGACTAATTTCCAAAACTCCGCAAGGCATATTCTGGCCTATTTGGGGGCTGACTAACTGATAGAACTACGTAATTCACATTCCAGCCTAGCCTGCTAAGGACTGAAACTACACAATTCAATCCTGGAGGTCAGTGCTAGGCCAAACTTGCGTAATTTCTAGAGGGAAGGCATAGCCTTTGCTTCCGGAAATGTGCAGTGCTAGCCTGGAAAGGCACAGTCCAGGGCAAGGTAGCCCAGGCCGAATGAAAACATGAGAAGTCTGAATGCATGATAAGATGAGTGCAAATAAGAGTGAATGATCATACATGCAAATAACAAGTGCAGGATTTAGAAAGTGGGAAAGCATGCATGTGTGTGAAGTGAGTCGCTGCAATGGCGACCATCCATGCAAAAACAGTGTCATGCATGTGCCAGTAGTGAGATGCAAATGAAAACTGAAACGATGCTTTTGAAATCTAACAAACATCAAAACAACAACAAGCACTCACTGAAATCAAGCAGACAACACTCACACAAAGCGAAACACCAAAAGCAACAGAAACACAATGCAAGACATGAAAAGCGGGTTTACCCCAAAACAACTGAGATTAATGTGTTGACGACTCTTGGATGGAATGTATGATGTCAAAGCTGCAAGTTTGATGTGAGTAATGAGATTTGCAGCATCCAATTGATGATTTTCGATAAAATCGAGGTTGTAATGTGCATGCCACAAATATAGGAAAGGCGAGACTTGTCGGGAGGTTTATGAAATGATCCTTGCATGTAACTTCCAACTGCTAAAGATAGATCCCTGAATGAAGGGATGCCTTTGCATGCTGGCTTGGGAGAAATAGTCTATGCTTGCAAATAAGTTTTTCTTGATCCACTACAACACTTCGCGACACACTGGTAGAACTCCAGCTCTCTAAATGGACGTTGTTCATGAAAAGCAAGTTTAACACCTCCAGAATAATTGTTTAGTTCTCTGCTCATCATGGTTTCCACACTTGCTTGATTATAAGATGTAGAATCTACCAAGGCCTTGGTCAGTCGACACACATTACAACCCAAGCCAAAATAGTACTTTCGATTGGGGTTGAGGAGTATATTGATTCACAAGTAGTATAGTCGTCAGAGTCTTAGTTTCATCTCTAGTGTCCTACGCTACCAGCAGACCTGGACAGTACCTAGGTAGAGTCATGCAGGAACACAAGCATCACTCCACTGCCAGTGAGCCTATTCAGTAGCTCAGTAGAGTTACTTGCATCACCTCTTTGCACAGGAAGCCTTTCGCTTCTTTTGCCTTATTTATTTTTCATTTCTTTTGAAACTTTTGACTTTTTCATTTTTTTCATTTTTTATTTTCATAATTGTGCATAACACTTATTCATTTCAAAGGTGGAAGAGGGATCCTGTTACACAAAAATATCGTCACCTTGATTATTTGCAGTCAGTGTAGGTCTATCATTACCTCTACCAGCTTCCTAAGCAAGTCTTAAACCTCATCTCTTCAAAACAAGCTTTAGAAATGAGAGAAAGACATCAAAAAAGCAATGTAACTTTGGTTCTGCACTTTCTCTCACTTTTGCCTGTGGGCCCGCACCTTTTGTTCAGAATATCTGCGTACTTATACGCTCTGTATGTAAAGGGGAGGGTGCGTACCCCTGTAAAAGTCAAAAGGCGCAATATTTATCTTAAAAAACTCATCTTGGGTTAATTCTAGAGTTTTCCAGAAGCATTTGTTACGTGGATTGTTCGCTCCAAATGGTTCATGCATCCCATCATAGGAGGAACTAATCCCTTGTTGAGAGGAGCTATCCCTTTGAAGGAGGACTCTATCCCTTTGAAGGAGGAGCTGGTAACTGATCTCCATTGCACTATAAATTGAGGCATTGGGTCAGTGGCCAGGGAGGTTAGAAGCTGAACTTTTGAGGGTAAATGCTAGTGAAATCAAGACTTCCTATTTGAGCTTAAGAGGAGAGATCACATACCTTTTTGGCCTCATTGGGGAGTGAGTGAAGCTTGTCAAAGTAGAGGAGACTTCTTGTTGGACCCTGGGAGGAGCTTGTACAGCGTCAAGGCAAAGGTTGTAAGGTTCTTCTCTTTTGAATTAATACAATCAAGCTCATTTTTCTCAACAAGTATCTCATGTTATTTGTTTCATGGACTCCTTGACTTTCATGTTAAATATGTTTTATAATATTGGATATTCAGGTGCTATTTAATCGTTTGCCTTGTTTGTGCTTGTAGGTTTGTGACAAAGGAACTTACTTGGATCAAAGGAGCGAAGGCATCTCCAAACTTGCGTCGGACATGAGGTAGGCCCTTAAACACATTTGTTTGCCATTATTTATAAAGCGCATTTAGAGAAAGATAGTGTCTAGTTGGTTTGTTTGTTATTAGGTCTTCATTAGATTCTAGGAAGGTCTATCTTGTCCGCAAGATCAACTCATTCCGCGTGACAAAATGGCGACTCCACTGGGGACTTGATTTTTTTCCTCGTTTTTCTTTGACTTGAGAAACTTGCATTTTTGTTTATGTTTTTGGTTTGTTGTGTGTGGCTTTGGGTAGACTTAGTAGATTTAGCTTTGTTTTTTATTTTTCATTACTTTGGTTGAAGTCCGCAGTCTGCACGTGTATCACAGTGCGTACCTGTACACACTTTTACTTTGTGCACAAAGCGTACCCGCACCTGGGTAAGCTCTGCACCTACGTACCCTGCTAAATTTTTGAAAATTTTGACTTTTGCTCTTTCAGTTAGTTTTATTTTGTTTTTGTAATTGTCTTCTGCCCATACCTGCATGTGACTGGTTGAAATCTTTCCTTGGATTGTTTCATTAGCATTAGGGTTTTAGGTGAAATCCTAGAAGTTTTGCTTGTTGGGCTTGTTTTTCGATTTGGTTGTGTAGTGGCTCTGAGCTTAGAGGCTGGAGGGACTTCAGATCACCT
>APFE030879672.1:8233-34041 GCA_000404065.3 Pinus taeda
ATATTCTCCCATGGATAGCTTGATATTATGGCACTTTCCAGAGCAATTTATTGTTCCTCCATTTGCAACCATCACTTGACACTCTGGTGATGGATATAAGAAGCAATTCAATTCTTTTGCTACCTTACAATGAATAAAATTGTGGGTACTTCCTGAATCAATCAACACTATTACCTTTTTCTTCTTGATTTGTTCTTCTATCTTGATGGTTTGAGGAGTGGTAATTCTTGCCAATGCATTACAATATATTGTCGGATTCATTTTTTCTTGATCTAAGCTTTGTTCCTGGAGTATATCCTCTTCTTTTGACCTTTCTTGCTCCTTTTCTTCTTCCTCTTCACAATCTATGTAGAATAATTTCTTCTCAGCACACTTATGACCTTTAGTGTATTTGCTATCAAAACTGTAACAAAGCCCTTTTTCTCTTTTTTCTTCCAATTGTTGTGGTGTCAACCTTATAGGTTGTGGAAGACTAGGGACAAAACTTCATCTTTATAGTTGTGAGTGGTATGCTTCTTGGTTGCCATAATTTTGCTTTCCATTTTCTTGCTAACCTGAATGCCTTCTCCAATGAATCAGGTTCCCAAAGGCAAACCTCATGTTGGATATTATCCTTTAAAGTCCCTATGAACACATCAATCCTATTCTCCTATAGAATATCTTTTACCCTTATGTTCAATCTTTGGAAGTCGTCAATATGCTCCATCATTGAACGCTTTTGTTTGAGATTTATCAATTAGCTAAAAAAAGTGTTGCTTTTTGTATCCTCATAATGTGCTATCATTTCTTTCGTAAAAATTGCCCAAGTGACAATTTTTTTACCAGATCAAAGCCATCGATACGATACAAACTGATTTGGTTCCAAATATAAAGTTGCAATATGTACCTTTTGTGTGTTTTGCACATTATGGAGATCGAAAATTTGCTCCATCTGTAGTATCTATGTTCCGGGATCCTTGCCATCAAGGTGGGTCTTCAATCCAACATTAGAGTCTATGAAATCATGATTAACATTTATTTTGTTCTCATCATGAGTTTCCTTTACTACCCTTTCACCATTAGTAACCATTTCTTGTAGCAACTTATTCAAATTTATCTTCAATTCCTCCATCTTAGCGTCCATGCCATTCATCTTAGCATCCATGCCATCCATCTTAACTTTCATGCCATTCATATTAGCTTCCACACCGTTCATCTTGACTTTAGTTACCTTTTGTGGGAGTGAAATTTGTTGTACTTGGTCTTGTAATTTTGATATATCATGTTGCATTTCTCCCACTTCTTCATGAATCATGTTAGAGATTTCAGGTTTCTTACTAGGTGTTTCCATTTTCTTTCTTCGAGGCATCAATTAATGCTAATAATTCTTCACTATTCCCTTTGAATTCCTTCAAACTAATTTTTCAAACCAATCTTATGCAAAATTTAAAAGACACTACACACTTTTTTTCACTTTGTAGGAGCTCGATATTGAATCTGTTGTATCTCTGTAACTACATATCTTTAATATCTGAAATCATGTCCTGTAGTAGCCCTTTGAGTCCTCTTTCTAACTCCGCAAGTCTGATCAACATTGGATTCTCCAAGGAATAGTTCTGCCAAATCTCCCACAATGACATGATTATAGACTAATTCAGTAGAGAAAACTTGTACGAAGTGCCACGTGTCACTATTTCGACCTAAGTATCTAAAACTGATATACAAAACACTATAGGCCATCCTCTTTCTGAAACTTCTTACGAAATTTCAATCTAATGCTCAGAACAAAAGTTATGATAATTTTCCCCAGGTCACTTGTTTGGAATGTAATTTGGGAGTCTGCGAAAACCATAACTTCCTCAAATCATATCTCCGAAAATATAGTGATACAAGCTCTGAAATTCGGACCTGAAGTTCAGAACAATTTCAACTACAATGGGTTTTTTTAGCTTCTGAAACGTCACAGAAAAAAAGTTATAGAGAAAATTCCATGATGACCTGTTTGGAGCAGCGAAACCCTAGAATCCAAAGCTCTGATACCAAATGTTAGGAAACAAGGTCAAAAAAAGATAGAAAAGATATATCAACGCCTTAGAATTCATCCTCTTCGAAGGGGCAACCTCTTTTACATTACACAAATGAACAATTCTTGGATGATAAAAATGACTAAACCTCCCTTCTATATATAGGAGTCTAAGGGGTCACAATAAAATCAAGCTAGCCTAACAGTAATAACATAAGGGCACAACAATAACAATAATGGGTTTCTATGGGGCACACTAATTACAATATCGGGAAAATAGGGGCACAATAATAAGAATAAGGGATACAATGACAATAGTAATGGGGGAATTACTAGTATCATAGGGACCTAACACTGTCTCTAGCAGAAAGGGGATTGGTTGGCCTGTTTACAAGACTATGGCTATCGCCTAGATGAGTTCAGAAATGGGTTGAAAGAAACTGAACATCTTCAATAAATGGGAAAATCTCTATAATATTTTGTGGAAGAGGGTATTACACTTTTCATTTTGAAACAAAGGAAGACCGAAATTTAATCTTCAGAAATGGTCCATACTTCATGGACATGTGAGGGTTATACTTAAACAGATGGACACCTGATTTTGATCCTGAAATGGATGTACCGAGTACGGTGCCGGTTTGGGTAATCTTACCCCATCTCCCTCTTCATTGCTAGGGAGATGAATCAATTAAAGCTATCAAGAATGTTGTAGGGAAGTACATTGATAGATGTGAACCAAAAGAGAACATGCATGCTTGTGTGAGGATTTGTGTCGAAGTGGATATAGGGAAAGGTCTTCTGGAAGCAGTAAAGATCAAAGTAGAAAAATGGATGCACATACAACAGTTGGACTACGAATATATATCGTTCAAATGCAAGGTGTGTCATGAATACAGTCATTTCGTAAATAAATGTCCCAAAAAACAAGAAAATGAAAACCTGGAAGAATCTGAAGCTAAATGGGAACAAGTCAAAAAGAAAAAATCATCAAACTAATAACCCATATCCTCTTCAAGCCAACCATAGGCTCCGTCTGATCCTTCCCCATCCTCTCCCATCTCGGATAACCCCACCCTTTTCCCTTCAGCTCTTTCCAATACCAATCCATTTGGACCCCTAGAAGAACCCTCAGTTCTCTACCCCCCCCCCCCATCATCCTTCCCCTTCCCATATACTCGCGCCCTCAATCCCTATAATCCATCGCAACCATCCTCCTCCCTCTGTGGATATAATACTTACAAGAAATCAATCAAAGGAATCTCTCCAAACTCTTGACCACCAAAATAAAGCAGGAAGAAAACCCAACAAAGAGCTTACAGATGAAGCGACAACAAAAGGGATGGCCTTAGGAATGCAACAGTCGAGGGAAAGGTCCCTCATCCCACCAAAAAAATAAGTAATGATTGTTGTCTTCTGGAATTGTCGTGGTCTGGGAACATTCTTTAAAGTAAATACAGGAAGATATATTCTAGTAAAGGAAAACCCAAATATCTTTATGCTTCAGAAGACCAAAACAAGCAGCCAGGAATTAGAAAAAATTAAAAAAAATTAAAAAAAAAAAAATATGAGGGAAAAACCCAACAAGCCATAGGGGCCTCAGGGGGAATTTGCACACTATGGAGGCAAGGACAATGGGAAATTCTACATCAAAAAAAGGAACAATATTGGATCCAAATAGATCTAAATGAGACAACTACCAAGGAGAAATTTTGTATCATCAACGTATATGCCCCTAATCACTACAAGGAAAAAGAGAAATGTTGGAACACGGTTCAAGAAACTTTATATGAAACTCACAGCAAGAAAGTAATTTTGGGAGGGGATCTCAACCTTGTCCTAAATATAGAGGAGAAATTTAGAGGGACCTACCATGCAGACCCATCTTGGGATGCCATTAAAACCATTATGGAATAAAACAATCTAATAGATATTCCTCCAAATAATGGTAAATACACATGGAATAACAAAAGGGTTGGAAAAAGTAATATGAAAGAAATATTTGATTGAATCTTGGTACAGAACAACATCATCTTCAGTTATAATTCAGCAAGATCAAAAATCATACACACTACGACATCTGACCACAAGCTTGTTGTAATCACTTTGGGGTTGATGGACAATTACCATTCAAATACTACCCAATATGGAATAGCATCGAAGAATTCAAAAAATTAATTTCAGAAGTATGGTCTCAGAAGGTCACGGGATCGCCCTACTTTGTGTGGGAAACCAAGCTTAAAAATCTGAGAAAGGAATTGAAAATATGGGCAAAAGAAAATGAAAAATAAAAATAAAAAAAGAAGGGCAGAGCTAATAAAAAAGATGGAGAACTTACAAGAGGCAAAGGAAATCAAGGAGGAGGACAAAGAGGATCATCTTCAGGAAAAGGAACTTTTTTGGGAAATATATAGAGAAAAGCAGAAAGAAGAAGAAGAGGCAAGATTAAAGTCAAAAAGCCTATGGTTAAATGCAGGGGATAAAAACACAACATTTTTTCACAATTCTATGAAAACTAGAAGAGCTAGAAATTAGATTGATAAAATTCAAGTAGATGGGTAGGAAATTAGAGGAGCAGGGGAATTAAAAAAAGAGGCACACAACCATTTTAAAAACCTTCTAACAACAAATGGAGAAGCAGCAGATTATGACAATTTTCTGCAGCATATTCCAAACAAGATAGATGAAGGACAAAACACAGAAATTATGAAAGAAATCTCAGAAGAAGAAATAGAGGCGGCAGTTTGGAGTCTCCATTCGGATAAGGCACCAAGCCCCGATGGCTTCACAATTTCTTTCTATATGCAACATTGGCAGATAATAAAAAAAGAATTATTAAGAATGGTAAGAAATGTCTTCAAAAAAAAAAATAGAGGCAACACCAAATCCTCTTATCTGGCAGTAATACCAAAGGATGTTAATCCCTCCACTTTCAGTAGATTTCATCCAATCTCCTTGTGCAACTCTTCCTATAAAATAGTAACGAAGATTATAGCCAACGAAATAAATAAAGTTCTCCCGAAGCTACTTTCGGAAAATCGAGGTTTCCTACCAAATAGACATATTATAGATAATGTATTGGTGGTCCAGGAAGCTATCCATTCAAGCATGCTAAGAAAAGAAAAATGAATTATTATAAAATTAGATATGGCCAATGCTTTTGACAAGGTAAGTCTCCCCTGCCTTGTGGTTGTTTTAAATAAATCTGGTTTCTCAAAGGAAATCATTGAGGTTATTAAGGCTTGCATAACTGATCTGTGGATAGTTGATAGATGGAAGACCCAGTGACTTCTTCCAAAGCTCCAGAGGATTGAGGCAGGGATGACCTCTTTCTCCTTTTTCATATATAATAATGGCTAATACGTTAAGTAGAACTTTGGAAAAAAGAAGGCGAGAAAGAATTTTAACTGGCTTGCAAATCTCGAATGGAATTAAAAGCATCAATCATTCCTTGTTTGTTGATGACACTCTGTTGTTGGGAGCTGCTTCATGCATAATTGCCCAAAGATTTAAAAAAATCATTGATGACTTTATGGAGGTCTCTGGGGGCCTCTTAAACAATGTCAAGTGTAGAATTTATGGCTAGAACACTACACCCTACACCATGCAAATAATATCTCAGATTCTTGAGATTCCTACACAGGCAAGCTAAAACCATTTCTTCTATCTTGGGATACCCATATCCAAAGAAAATATTAAGGCTGAGTTGTGGAGTAAACAAACTGAAAAAATGAAAGAGAAAATTCAAAATTGGGGAATGATGTGATTAAACATGGCAGGTAGGGTGACCCTAATTAAAGTTATACTCACTGCACTACCAATCTACCAATGTGCCATTATTTTGGCCCCAGCCAGTATACACAAGAAAATGGAATTGATCATAAGAGTTTTTCTCTAGCAAGGAGGGAAAAAAGAGACAAAAAAATTTAGTTTGGTAAAATGGGATCATGTAACCCTGCCCTATGAGAAAGGAGGTTTATCTATAAGCGTGCCCAATTTGATGAATGTTGCACTAGGGGCTAAAATCATATGGAGAATGATCATCGGCAAGGACAGCTGGTGGAAACAAACTTTGGCCTCAAAATATATGAACCATCAAAGAATAGACTTGCTGGTTGAAAGTGTTTCAATAAGGTCGTGCACGCAAGTTTGGAAGCTTGTAAAGAAAATGATACCAACATTCAGCAAACACGCCTCGAAAATGCCAAGTAATGGTAAAAATATCAAGGTATGGGAAGACAGAATCATGGGGAAGGAACCTTTAAATTAACATCCAATCTGTGAAGAGATAAAAAAAAAATGGATGAAGGACAGAGGGTTAACTACTCTACACTCCATATTGCATTGGGAAAATAGGATCTGGCAAGACTAGTATATACCAAATATCCCTCCAAATCTAAAAAGTCAATGGGACAACCTACTGCACCACCTCAAAGGATCAGCACCAACGAGCATGGAAGAGGAAGATACAATAATATGGGATCCAAGTGGAGGAAGCTGCACAGTCAAGGCCAGATATACTACTCTACAAGCTCAGCAAAATGAAAAAGACTAGGCTCCTTGGAAATCCATATGGAAAACATAAAGTCTCCCTAAAATTAAAATCTTTAGTTGGACACTTTTAAAAGGGAAAATCCTCACTGTTGAAAACCTAAAAAAAAAAGGATTCTCCGGCCCAACAAGGTGTCTGATGTGTCTAAAGGAAGAAGAATCTATTCAACACCTCTTCTTGGATTGTATTGTTACTAAAGAATGTTGGAAGCAACTAACTAGTCCCTTGGAAGTGGAACTCAATTTTTCCATAACATTCAATGAATTCTTTATAGAATGGAAAAAAATGTATCCCTACTTGACAAAGAATAGGAAAACCATTAAAAGGTTTTGGGAAAGCCTTCCATTTGTACTTTGTTGGCAGATATGGCTCTCAAGAAATAAAAACATTTTCAAAGATCAGGTTCCAAAAATTGGAAAGATCTTGTCAAAAACTTGGGGACTTGCCTCCGAATTCTTAAATATGAAGGGAGAAACATCAATTGACAATAGTCTTCTACAGCAAGAAGAAAGGAACTGGATCAGTAGGGCAATGATAAGAAATAATGGAAATATTAATCCCAGGGATAGACCTCCAACACAGAACTGGAAAATTAGACTAAATGAGGAAGAGTTTATAACTTGGAAAGGAAATTAGAATAGGTTTTGTCTCTTTTTTGACAGGGCCTCCAAAAAATAATATGGGTAGAGTAGGAGCTAGAGGAACATCAATGAACCAGGGGGGAAATGTTGGTCTCCTATGAGTGGGGTATGGGGGAAACCTCAAATAACAGGGCAGAGGCATACAGTTTGCTAATGGGATCCAAGATCCTTAAAAAAAAGGAGACCAAAGACCCAATAATTCTGGGGGATCTAGAAATTATAATTGAAGCAATGGTAAGCAAAATAAATCCATCAAATGCAGCCATGAATCGAATTTTTAAAAGAATCAGGCATAATCTGGCAGGTTTAGGTAACATTACATTCAAGCATATTCTGCCGGAAAACAATAACACAGTGGACCACTATGCAAACATGGCAGTGTCCAGGAAGGAAGGAGAAACAAGAGAAAATATGGAGGTGTATCATACATCGATTCCTTAATGACTAAATGTCAATGATCATCATGACAAAAAACACTCTTCCCCAAGCAAATCTGAAGTTCAAAACGAAGCAGATACAGAGGACCAATATAAATCACTGCAAATATATTCTTTCTGCTAAAAAAGCATAGAGGTCTCATGAATCCAAACAAAATATCATGTGCAAAACAAGCCTTAGTCATAGCATGAATATCAATGTTGTAAATAATGCATCTTCAGATAAGCACGATTTCCAATCTTTATGATTATGGTTCTTATCCTACTCTCTTATCGCCTTTAAATATCGGGCCTCCCTTATCCTCTCGCATTCTCAGACTTTCCATCGCTCTTTTCGTAGCCTTTGTTTCTCACCACTCACCTTGCCTTTTTAATTTCATAATCCAGCAAAGTATTCTAGGCACTTCTCTTAATGAAATCTCAACATCTTACCAATGCAATCCCTCTCCTCCGCCATGCGCTCAGATAGCTTATCATTCCCGACCAAATGCGCACAACATGTGGGACAGTCATCCTCTATTCTGTAAGTATCCGGAGTGCCTAGGCTTCACAAATATCGAGCTCAATCACCTTTCTCCCTTACATTATCAATCTATTAGTGTAGTCAAGTTCCGTTCTCTTGGTTTATCTCAGTTCCTTTCATTGGTACAAAGAGGGAAAATAAATCAGCTAGGCTACAACTAGCAGATTCATCAAAGCATCTTGTAACACCTCACCTGTCACATTTGCTTCATGATTGTTTTCTTGCTGTGAATATCCTTCTTTTCCCTTCTGAGATCTACAGTCTTTCTTTAGGTGTCCTTTCTTTCCACATTTCCAGCACACTATCCCCGATCTGGACTTGGATTTTCCTTTCCTTGATTTACTGCGATATCCTGAGCTCTTTCCTCTTTCCATTTTTCTTCCCCTAGACTCTGCACTCAAAGCATTACCCGATGTCTCACTGAAGCTTTTCCATCCCATTTCCTCGCTAAGGATAGCACCAACAACATCATCAAACTTTAAAGTACTAGATCCAGAAACAGAATTACTAATGGCCATTACTAAACCATTCCAACTTTCTGGTAATGAGCACAAGAATAACAGATCTCTAACTTCATCATCAAAGTTTACCCCTGCAGAACATAACTGACTTGTAACAGTATTAAAATCATTTAAATGGTCTGCAACAGATCCACCTTCCGACATCTTCATATTAAATAATTATTTCATAAGAAATACCTTGTTTGAGGCTGAGGGTTTTTCATATAGTTTCTCCAACGCCTTAATGAAACCCTCTGTCGTTGTTTCCTTCGAAATGTTGAAGGCGACCGATGCTGCGAGGCACAACCGTATTTTTCCGAGTGCCTTTCTATCGAGAAGGTTCCATTCTTCATCTGTCATACCCGTCGGCATCTTTGCTTTTCCGCCCAATGGTAGGTATAGATATTTCTGATACAGATAATCTTCCATCTACATCTTCCACATTAAGAAGTTTTGGCCGTTAAATTTCTCGACCCTAAACTTACTGTCTTCTGCCATTACTCCCACTCGAACGAGGAACCCTTCTTTCCTGCGAGTTTATCAGCCAAATAGACCTTCGGCTCTCATACCAGTTGTTAGAAAATTATATATTACAGAGCAATGAAACACATAAAATATTGCAAAAATGTAAACACAAAAAACACATAAAACAAGAGAGACACAGATATACGTGGTTCACCCAGTTTGGGCTACGTCCACCCCAAACAGCCAGTCCTTCCTTTCCATTATCCAGCAAAATGAAGAGACACAACCTACAGCAGATCCGCTGTAATATCCTCTGTTTTCTCTCACAGTCTCACCTCTCTGCTTCTCGCTCAGAGAATACACATACATTACACAGACTCAATACAATGCCCCCATATGAAGAGAGAGGTTCCTTCTAGGGAAAAACCCTAAACTAAACATAAGTTCTACCGTCAGATCATCCGCCTAATGAAGGGCCCAGATTGACTAGAAATTACTATACTTTTACAAGGCAATTTTACATCTATTTTTAGCTTCGGGGGCGCTGCCCCCGAGCCCCCACTGGGGGACCACTGGTGCCCAAACCCCCCAAGCCGAGGGGATCGGCCTCCACTCGCACCCCCCCCCCCCCCCACGTGGAGGGTGTACAAACCTCCTGGGGTATACATCTGGTTGAAACAAAGACCTCTAAACAGAAACAAAGACCTCTAAACAATCATGCTCCACACAACATGCACTCAAAACAAATATGTTCACCTAGAGGAGACGGTTACCTATCTCAAAAACATCACACTCAGCCAGGAGGGAGAAAATTCAACTTATCATAGCAACAAACAGAGGTCTCAACAAGACCATTCAGTGAATCAATACTAATCAATCTTTAAGTGTTTTAAAAGTTTCTAAGTAGTATGTTATGCAAATGTATCTTATTGTTGTTCCAATTTGTAAGGCAATATGCCAGAGTAGTAATAAGAACCTCTAGAATTTTGGGAATCATGCTTATAGGCTTTAGGGACTGTGTCCCAATCATTCTCTCCTATGGCATGATTTCAGTCAGTCTCAAATGTAATAGGAGCTAGCTCATCCTTCTATTTTGGAAATATAAAATATAACTCATCTTGTCAAAAACAAAAAACAAAAAACAAAAGTACTACCAATATTACAAGTCTTGTACTTTTAAGAACTATATTTACATTTACAGATAGTGTAGGTTTTGTCAATCGTAGAATTAAGCCTTAATCAATTTTTTAATAGATGTTAGTTCGCACTGCAGGAGATTGATTAATTTTATGTGACATTTCGTTTGTGTCAAATACCATGGAAATTGACGTTTTGCAGTTTTTAATTAACATCAATTTGAAGTTTTAGTTTTACTAGTTTTATTGATTGTGTTTTCTCATGTGCCATATTAAAAAGGGTTCATGCATGTGCAGAAGAAGTGGTGTATGCAATGGAGGTGTGTGAAAGAAGTGTGCGGAGGGGGAATAAGTGTGAAGATGCATTAGTGGGGAATAAAGGTTATCTTGTGCATACCCCTATTCCACACATCTTTTATTCTACATAATAAAAAACTCTAACCTTTGACCATTTATAATAAAACATATATTTTGAACCGTTAAAATATAAATAATAAGAATCATTTGAAATTTTGCAAACATATTACAATATCAAAAATTAAAACGGTACTTTGTTTGGTGTGAAGGGACGTCCATTGAATTACTATTATATAGTGTAACTGCATAACACACTACTTCAGCTTAGATTGGATTTTGATATATATAATAATAATTAGTGTTATTCTTGTTACTCATCGGACTACAAGAGCAACCACTAAATGCATTTTGTGTTTCTATAGTCTATGGCCCAGTGTTTTTTTTTTATAATAAAAAAAAATTATTTCACGATGACCAAGAATCGAATGTGAGTATGTTTCTTAGTACTCTTCAATGTGAGAATAGAGTAGATTCTCAACTGAATAAAACAACATTAAAAATATTGTCAAGTTTCACAAATCTATATATTCAAGTTTGAAAATAATGAGTTTCCCATCCAATAACTTTACTTATATAGTCTAACCATGATGAGAATAATTGAATATAACAGATAATTTATGCAATGACATATTGTTGGCTCAAATAATTATCCAAGGCTAAAGAGCAATATATCCATATTGGTGGAACACCTCATGATTAAATATATTAGACCTAGTTGAACGATGTATGTAACTAGTTCTTTACAACAACGCTTATACGTTATACTAATTGGAAGTTTTAATCGTAAAAGTTTTATTTGTTATGCGGGATAAAGTTATGCAAAAGAAGTATACAGAGGATGAATGTATGCGGAGGTGTGAAAGTGCGGATGTATACGGAAGGAGGGACATGCGGAAGGGATATCTGCAACTTCGCAGAACACTTCTTGCATTGGATCCCAAACAAACATGGGAAAAAGAACATGGCATAGAGATGTATGCAACATGTGGAAGCAAAAATGTCTATGGATGGTTGTATTTAGATTTTTGATGCCATTTATATATAAACAAAGTGAATAATGATAGTCTTGCTCATTTGCTAATGTCTATAGGCCTATGTTGCAAGCGCCTCCACTTGAAAAAGCTTATTAACACTAAAATTGGTGAAAATAAGGGTTATGTGCAATAAGACATGTATAGATCCAACACATATATGATTTAAAGATTGTGCGGAGGGGAAAATGTGCAACCATGTGCAAAATTGGAAGATACATCAACACCTTCTACATCTTCGCTAAGCTTTTTTGAAATTCGACTAAATATTTTACACAAATGTCTATGATTATTGACCTAATCACCTAGAGAGTCTCTTGCACCCTACAAAATGAAAATATTATTGTAGTATTTTCTCGAGTAAGGGATGTGCTTAATAATACATGTGCAAAGCTAAGGCATGTATGAGTTAAAGATTGTCAAACCAAGATGTGAGCAGAGCTAAAGTGTGTATGCGAACAACACATATTGCATGTACGAAGGAAAAAATGTAAGATTCATAGCTTTGAAAAAACTGGGACTAATATGGAGATAATCAGATTATAGTCTTTGAGGAGAGATTTGACAGATACACACCTTCCTAGATGATCCAAGTGGATATTGGTGGCCACCCACTTTGAAAAAACTGGGACTAATATGGAGATAATCAGATTATAGTCTTTGAGGAGAGATTTGACAGATACACACCTTCCTAGATGATCCAAGTGGATATTGGTGGCCACCCACATATTCCACCTAGACCCCCCAATCAGTTTCATCTATTTCCTTGTTCATTTCAGCATCTACCATTTTTAGCAGTTTTTCGGGTCCTAAACTTTTGGAGCAGTTTTGACCCCCTAAATGGCATTTTTTTGGGGTCCACAGCAGGCCTCTATTTGTAAGCATGGGGCCTACTGTGAAACCTATAGTACTTGGTGAGACCTTTCCAGCAAGGTATCATACGCACCAAACGGAGATAATATGACCAAGTTATGACCCTGGGAAGTTGGCTGCCCAACTAACCCCAACGGGGCCCACAAACTCTTGGTGTTACATCTCCTGGGGTTAGGGTTTTGGTTGTTTAGGGTTTTCTCATGCTTTCCAATAATAAATAGGCCCTTGAGCCTCATTTTAACACAATTCAGAGGCATGTAGCCGCCACATATCTTCTCAGAGATAAGCTACCATCACCTGAGCTATCTTATTTCAATTTTGTTTGTAAGCATAGTTTAGTATTTTTCTATTAATGAATAAAGTGTTTTTCTGTTGCATCTCTGTTTTTATGATTATATCTATAAGTTGTTGTGTTCCTGTTTAAGTTTCAATCAGTGGTATCAGAGCAGTCTGCTCTTTCTTTGTTTTTCTTTGCATGTCCCCAACGAGGTCAGAGTATAAGGAGTCAGGGCTTGACATGGTTGAACCATTACAAAATCAGCCTCGCAAAACCCGATGATCTCCCATGGCAGAATAAAATAATGATGAGGGGGCAAGATATCCTTTCAAAATTTTGCACGAGGAAGCCCTCAAGTGATAGAGGGACGCGTTGATGGATAAATTTTCCCAAGTCCTTTGACAACTACCCACAGGAGATGCATCTTCATCCAGAAACCACTCTAGAGGTCCCACTCCTTTTAAGGTACTAGTTAACTTCGATATTCTCATATTTGAAGGCCTAATAGATGAATACGCTGTAGATAAATGGTTAAATCTATTGGGAGGATATTTTTCAATTCACAACTTTTCCAATTGGGAAAATATTACCTTTGCACTTCTCAAAGTCAGCCCACCTGACAAGGATTGGTGGGAAACTGTGAACAAAAGGATGAGAGTGAACCCTCGTTGCTTTCAGCCGCACCCACTTGGAATTCTTTCTGAGATGCCATCAAGGAACAATATTACCCTGTCGGGAGCTATGAAGACAAATACATAAAGTGGACCACGCTACGACAGGGAAGGGACCAAGATGTGCCAGAGTTCACAAACATTTTCCATACACTTCGCACAAATCTGGGTATCAAGGATACTGAGCGACATTTGGTGCTCAAGTACTATGGCTATCTACACACGTACATCCAGGATTAGATGGAGCTCCTAGACATTTCCTCACTTGGCATAGCGTATCAATACGCTGTCAAGATTGCGCAGAAGTTTAAACAGAAGAAGCGGGACTTCGGATTTGCAAATCCAAAGCAAGGAAAAGGCGCCTGCAAACCACATAATAAATGACCAAGCCAAGGTGGGGATACCCAGGACAGCCCATCGAAGCCGGAAACAAAGAACAACACCACGAAGACGAAGAAGGACACAAGAAAATGGTGTGAGTTCCATAAGAGCTCCACTTACAATACAAGTGAGTGTCAGGCCAAGCAGTGACTAGTGTTCGAGCTGAAGGCTTCCGAACCAGATGTAAGTTCTGACTTTGAATCAGAACCCGATAAGGGACTGACAAAGGGGATCAGATCATTTATGCGGAGCCCAGTGCCACCGTGGTCACCACCAAGATCCAGAAGATTGAGCCTGAAGATCCAGAGGAGGGGGAACGCCTCTTCCACTCACAAATGTGGGTGAAGGGTTCTCCGTTGTAGTTCATTGTCGACAACGGGAGCCAAAAGAACCTCATTTCAGTAGAGGTCATGAAGTGACTAGGCCTAAATACTACAACACATCCACAATCATACACCATCGGGTGGCTTCACCGAGAATGAGATCTTTGCGTCAGCCAGCAGTGCCACCTTCCCTACAACATCAAGCCCTTCACGGATGAGGTAATGTGTGACATTTCCCTTCTTGAAGTTTGTGATGTATTGTTAGGACAGCCATACTTGTTGAAGCAACATGATGTATATGAGTCTAGACCTCGTTCTGTGATTATTACTTTGGCTAATAAATTGTACAAGATATCAGAGGTAGCCTTGCCTACTGCCATCTCTTTAATCACTGCAAAAAAATGCAGTAAGATCATTTCCCAAACCAGGAAATTTATTTTCCTTATGATTTGCCTCTAGGGCAAGAAGAAAGTTGTGGCCACGACTTCCAGGCAGGGCTCCTCTGCACAGTAACAACAGATGGACAAGGTCATGGAGGAGTACAATGATATTTTCACCTCACCTACAAGGGTACCTCTACACTATCAGGTCAAGCACACCATCAATCTAACCCCAGGCGCATCGCTACCCAATGGACCGATCTATCAATGCTCTATTCTAGAGAACGATGAGATTAAGAGGCATATTTAGGAACTATTGCAGAAAGGGAACATCAAGCCAAGCTCATCACCTTGTGGGAGCCCGATTGTATTGGTATAGAAGAAGGATGGGACCTAGAGGCTTTGTATTCCCTATCGGGTGTGTTGAATCCTCGAAATCCATTGCAACAACATTGGGGGATGACCACCCAGTCCGGACCTTAAAGCAGCTCCTTTTCCATTTGGAATGGTGGTTCCTACTGGTTCAACTAGGTCCAGTTACCTTCTCTCAATCTCCAAAATGGATTACAATATGACTTTCATCCACCAATGAAGAAGAGACGTTAGATCAACCTTCTTGTTGATTAGGCAAGAAAGTGATCCTTAAGTTGATCTAGGGCTCAGCCAAGCCACAACTAAAGTTTGTCTTTTTGGGAAGAGGACTTATAAGAATTTAAATTAAATCTAAATGCAAACTTATTCTATAATGCAAGCAAAAGGAACTAAATCCCAATACTATCTCAATGATCCATAAAAGACTATCAAAGAACCATGACTGTATCATGACGGGACAAATCTCTAAGAATTCAGAGCCGTGATCAAAAACACCCCTGAACCAGTGGCAATGGCAGCGAGCGGGGAATGACGAGGACCTCGGTCAAAGTGCGCTGACTAAGGCCCATGGAGACTGTGCAGGAGGTTAAAGTAGCCCCTAGGAGCCCCAGATCGGGAAAAGGAGGTGGATTTTGATAATCGCGCATCGCTGGGCAAATAGGACCAAAATGGGGAAAGCCCGAGCACTTGGATGCATGGCGAACCGAAGAACCACGGGCGAATAGGCAAACAACGCTAAAAGGGCAAAGGCGGGACCCGCACTCCAGAAATCGTCGGTATTGATCGTGGTTCCCTTAAACGGTCAACGGTTTTGGATGGAAGTGAAGCGATCCAACTCAACGATCGACGCATGGCAAGCGGAGGTGAGAGAAAACCATTGTTGATCACGTGTTATCGGTTGAGCAAGTCAACTGTGCGGGACGTGCATATGGCGTTGGATTTGGAGGACCCAGATCGGAAGGCTAAGATCGCGCCCGATGGAGGAAGCAGAATCAACGAGGGAATACGCTGCGATTTGTAAATATTTGGAGTTAGTTTGACCACCATGGTGGAGGAAAGACTTCATCCATGATGTAATTGAAGAAATGAACCGACAAAGCGGGCTGGCACTGTTTAGAGGAGGACATGTGGCCGCTTCCTAAGCGTTCATGATGACGTCGAACAAAGAACTCCAAGTGCAGCTACAGAAGGTGAATTGATAGTGGCAAAAGAGAAACCGAACAGGCATGAGTTCAAATGGCTTCAAAGCCATGAACGGAGACAGAATACACGGTCAAGTCGGAGAACAGTCTGATAGATGTAAAAAGAAGAAGACAGAGAGACCAGAATCCTGAGAGGAGGACAGAATACATAGAGAAAGAAGGCAGTAAAGAAAAAGCAGAAAGAGGACAAAGGGTCAAGTTGACCAAAGGCCGCGTCGAGCACTAGAGGCTTGAGAGATCTGAGTCATCCCATAGAGGATCTTTCTAGGCTAAGCACCACATTGGGCTCGCCACTGTAGACCAGAAGGTCGCAGAGCTGTTAGGAAGAAGAAGTATGTGTACTCAAGTGGCTTGGGGAATCCAAGAACCACCCTGCCAAGCAAACCTGCTTCAAGAGAACTCACATTAAGTCCCTGCATTGTAATTCTCTGCTTAAAGACACAATAAAACAAGGCCACCACTGAAAGCTAGACCGGAGATGTAGCCCTAGAGAATAGGGTGAACTCCTTATTAAAATTGTTTGTGTCTTTGTGTTTGCTTATCGTATTTCTCTGTTGTCTTTCCATTTAAATGTCTGTGTATTGGCAATCTAACCGATCCGTTGCTTAAATAACATAGAACACACACCAGCACATGAGTATGTAATACCTTTAAACAATAAGTCTTTAATTGTTGTCACTCATAGGGTGAATATCATATCAAGTGGTATCGGAGCTAAAGGTTGTAAGGTTAGACAAGCTTGTGTTGGCTTAGCTGTTGAATGCTCACTAGATCAAAGCTCAAATTAGGAGAAGGAGAGTTGGTTGAAACTAATCCTAAAATTGGGAAAGTCTATCCTCAGAAGACAATGTCAGAGGAAGGTTCTATGGGGCCGAACCCTCAATTCATGGACAGTTTCCTAGCTATAAAGTCTATGGTAGAAGAAATGTATAGGGACTTTAGAAAGCATAAGGATGAAGATTCATCAGGTTCTAAGCAAGATAAAGAAGAAGATGAGTCTCATTCCCACGACCACTCAAAAGGAAAAGGGAAAGAGGAAAGCTTTCTCACACCTCCTAATAGCCCTGTGCATAATAATAAAGCATCTTTTATTAAGCTAGATGTAAAATTTGATTTGCCCATATATGATGGAGAGTTAAATGCTGAAAAGTTGGACAATTGGATTAGACAAATTGATGTGTATTGCAGAGTGTGGAACATCAACTCAGACAAGAGTAAAATTTAGTTGGCAAGCCTATGCCTAGGAGGCACTGCCTTGGATTGGTGGGAAGGCAGAACCCAAGCTGATATGAAAAAACATGATAAGACCATCTATGTCTGGAGTGAATTCGTTGCTGCAATCAAAAATCAGTTCTATCCATTGGCCTACATGCAACAAGCCATGATGAGTTGGCAAACTCTTCGGTAGTTGAAAGGGAAAAGTGTGCAAGGGTATACTCAAGAGTTCAAAAAGAGAGTATTGTTGTTGGGTATCTTATTAGACTCACTAGAGACTCTTTTGAAGTACACTAGTGGTCTACACAGCTACATGAGGCATACCATCCTCATGTTTAATCCCACTAGTATAGATGAGGTATATGTACAAGCTACTCATCTAGAAGCTAGAGGAAAGAATGGAAATCCAGAAGTTGGGGAACCATCCCAACCCACTGTAAGCAAGAGCAAGGAGAAAAGAAAGCAGAAGTGGAAAGCAAGGAAGGCTAATACTGCATAAAAAAGCAAAGCTTCATGCACTCACTGTAAAAAGGAGGAGCGTGATGATGAGCACTGTTGATTTCTGCATCAAAAGCTGAGACCTAAGAAGTCCAAGGGCAAGAAGAAGAAGATTGTTGCAGCTATTCAGAAAGATTTGGGATCAGACTCGGGAGATGAAACAATCAGTGTAGCCACAGGTATAAAAGGTAAGAATTCTGAAGCATCTACTAGTAATTCTGCTCAAATTATTATTGATGAAGAAAATGAGAGAAAAAGACATGAGCTTTTCCATATTCGAGTTATTTCCAAACATCAAAAATTAATACTTTGTTTGATAATGGCTCACAAGTAAACTTTATTTCTGAAGCAATTGTAAATAAATTGGGATTAGCAACTACACCTCACAAGAAACCATACCCATTAGGATGGTTGAATGATAAACCACAACTACAAGTGACTAGACAGTGCAAATTCAAGTTTTATTTTGGGTCACCATTTGTAGATGAGGTTGAGTTAGACATAATTCCTTTGGATATATGTGGAATTGTTTTGGGAAATCCTTACTTGTATGATAGAAAGGCTATTTTCTATAGAGCTAAGAACAAGTATCTACTTGTTAAAGATGGAATCGAATACTCTGTAAGAGCTCACAAGCTCAAGAATAATTATACTCTCATAAATTATGGGCAGATGAAAAGAATGATAAATTCATGCAAACAATTCTTACTAATGGTTGTAAAGGAAAAGAAACCTAATAAAACCAATGTATTTGAGGGTTGTAATGCTTAGCAACAGGCTGATATAGAAAACATTGTTTCAGAGTATGATGTCCTGTTTTAGGAACCTAAAGGTCTACCACCCAAAAAGGAAATAGTATATGATATTATTTTGCAACAAGATGTTCCATTGCCTAACATTGGGATGTACATGTCTGATTTAGAGAATGTTGAAATCAAGAAGCAAGTGTAGGAGTTGCTCGAGAAGGGGTTCATCAGGCCTAGCACATCACCATGTGGGTCACCAATCGTTCAGGTGAGAAAGAAAGATGGTTCGTGGAGAATGTGCATTGACTACCGAACACTGAATAAGATAACAATAAAAAATCATTATCCCCTTCCTCGCATAAATGGTCTTTTAGATCAATTGAAGGAAGTTGTTTATTTCACCAAGCTAGATTTGCGCAGTGGATACCATCTGGTCAGAGTTGTAGAGCAAGATGCATGGAAGATTGCTTTCAAAACAAAGCAAGGATTGTATGAGTGGTTGGTTATGCCTTTTGGCTTGACCAATGCTCCTGCTACTTTCATGAGAGTAATGACATGAGTACTCAGGCCTTTTCTTGATGATTTGTGTATGTGATGCTGATGGCATTCAATGTTAGTAAAACGGGAAGTAACACTTAAAAGCATTGTTAAGCAGACATAAGAGTTTGAAGAGAAAATTAGGTTTAACTATCAAAATGTGAAATTGAAAACATCTCTAAATTATTTGGGTCATATAGTAGGGGGTGGTGAATTGAAAATAGATCCCTCTAAAGTGGCAGTCATTGTAAACTGGCCTAAACCCAAGTCTACTACAGAAGTGAGAAGCTTCTTAGAAGTAGCACAATATTGGAGGAAGTTTATCTCTAATTTTTCCTCAATTGCGGCTCCCTTACATGCTTTGACAGGATTAAACAAGGTGTTTCAATGGGGAGGCAAACATCAGAAAGCCTTCGAAACCTTGAAAGAAAAGATTAGTACAACACCTGTATTAGCACTGCCTGATCTACAAAGACCGTTTGAAATCCAAACAGATGCCAGTGACCATGCCATGGGAGCAGTGTTGACACAACACGATAAACCCATATGTTATCATTCTAAGACTTTTACTCCTGCAGTATTTAACTATCCTACATATGATAAAGAATTGTATGCATTAGTTCAAAGTGTGAAAAAGTGGAAACATTACTTAATGGGCAAAGAGACAGTAATACATACTGATCATCAAACACTTCAATATCTACACTCCCAAACTAAGTTGCAGCAATCAAGGCATTACAGATGGATGGGTTTTCTACAACAGTTTCATCTAGTCATCAGATATAAAAAGGGCATACACAACAAAGTTGCGGACATGTTATCTAGACCCATTATAAATGCATCTACTATACTTAATCATAATTTTGTACCACATGAAAGTTACATTGAACAATATGCTCAAGATGTAGACTTTTAAGATGTATATGCAACTTTGAGTCAAGGAAAAAAGGTAGAATAATTGGACTATCATGTGAAGGACCGACTCTTATATCATTGTGGAAAACTATGCATTCCACAAACTTAGAGAGTAAAGATAATTAGAGAGGCACACACTTCTCTGATATCAGGTCACATTGGGGTAAGTAAAACAGTTGCATAGCTGCAAAGATTTTGCTATTGGCCGAAAATGAATGAGACAGTTTCTAGATATGTAAGAGGATGTACTATGAGTGCTAAAAGCAAGCCCAGAAATAGAAAACTAGGCTTGTACACTCCTTTACCAGTTCCTTCTCACCCTTGGGAAAGTGTTTCCATGGATTTTGTTGGACTGCCTAAATCTAGGAAGGGTCATGATTATCTATATGTGGTTGTGGATAGGTTCAGCAAAATGTGTATTTTGATACCTTGTAATAAACAGATTATAGTTGAACAAACTGCAAAATTATTCTTTGAACATGTATGGGTTCATTTTGGATTACCCATTTCTATTGTATCTGATCGAGACACCCGATTTGCGGGGAAGTTCTGGTCAAGTCTGTGGGAATTGATGGACACCCAACTGAATAAAAGCATAGCTTTTCATCCACAAACTGACGACCAGACAGAAGTAGTTAACATGACAGTGATCCAGTTACTCAGGGGATATTGCAGCAAACATCCTAAGCTTTGGGACGAACACTTGTGTTATGTGCAGCATGCTTACAACATAGCCAAACACTCTTCTACACAGAGATCTCCTTTTGACACCTGTTTTGGTTTCACACCAAGGTCTCCTTTGGATTTTGTCTTTGGTAAAGATACGATGGTTGATGGACACAGTGATGAGGACAAGGCAACTAGGTTCATTGAACAGATCCAGGAGATCCATCAGGCAATACAGGAACAGTTGGAAAAGAGTCAAGCCAAATAAAAGGCTAGGCATGACAAGCATCGGACGGAGCCTAGTTTTCAAGTTGGAGACTAGGTCTGGTTGTATATCAGCAAGGACGGGATGCAAGGTGAAGGTGAAAAGCTAAAGCCTATCAGGTATGGACCTTTTAGGATACTTGAGAAGATTGGTGAAAATGATTTTCGCCTTGATCTACCAGCTTACATGCACATCTACTCAGTCGTAAATGCCAATTGCTTGAGATTGTTTGAACCTTCTCTAATTGAGGATCCTAAACAGAAAAGTCAATTGCCTTTTATTGATGACCTGCTACCTGAATATCTTAATGAATTGTAGGAAGACACAGTCTTGGACAAGAAGGTGAGGACGGCGCACAGAGGAGATGTTGAGTACCTCAGAATTGGACTCAAAGGCTCAAAGCTGAGCAGTTCAAAGTGGATTAAGATTGGACAAGTGAGACAGCAATACCCTCACTTAGTTGATGATTGAAAACCAACTTTTGGTGGTCCAAAATCTTTTCAGTGGGAAGGCAGTGATCCGAATTGGATCCATAAAAGACTGTCAAAGAACCATGACTGTATCAGGACGAGACAAATCTCTTAAAATTCAGAGCCGTGATCAAAAACATCCCTGAACTAGTGGCAATGACAGCCAACGGGGAACGACAAGGACCTCGGTTAAAGTGTACTGACCGAGGCCCATGGAGACCGCACAGGAGGTCAAAGTAGCCCTTGGGAGCCCGGGATCGGGAAATGGAGGTTGATTTTGATGCGCGATTAGCACTAATCATGCATCGCTGGCAAACAGGGCCAAAATGGGAGAAGCCCAAGCACTCGAACACATGGAAAACCAGAGAACCACAGGCAAAAAGGCGAATAGCACTAAAGACAAAGGCAGGACTCGCGCTCCAGAAACCAGCGGTATTGATCGGGGCGCCCTCAAACGGTAAGCGGTTTTGGATGGAAGCGAAGCAATCCCACTCAACAATCGACGCGTGGCAAGCAGAGGTGAGAGAAAACCACCATTGATCGCACGTTATCGGTCGAGCAAGTCAACCGCGTGGGACGTGCGTATGGCATCAAATCTGGAGGACCCAGATTGGACGGTTGAGATTGCACCTGATGGAGGAAGCGAAATCGACGAGGGAATACACCGCAATTTGTAAAGATTTGGAGTCCATTTGACCGCCACAATGGAGGAAAGACTTCATCCACGACGTAACTGAAGAAACAAACCGACGAAGCAGGCTGGCACCATTTAGAGGAGGACATGTGGCCGCTCCCTGAGCGTTCATGATGACGCCGAAAAAGGAACTCCAAGCGCGGCTACAGAAGGTGAATCGACAATGGCGGAAGAGAAACCGAACAGGCATGAGTTCGAATGGCTTCAAAGCCATGAACGAAGATAGAATACACGGTCAAGTCGGAGAACAGTCCGATAGACGAAAAAAAGAAGACAGAGAGACCAGAATCCCGAGAGGATGATGAAATACACAGAGAAAGAAGGCAGTAAAGCAAAAGTAGAAAGAGGACAGAGAGTCGAGCTGACCAAAGGTAGCATCGAGCACCAAAGGCTTGAGAGATCCAAGCCATCCCATTGAGGATCTGTCCAAGCTGAGCACCACATTAGGCTCACCACTGTAGACGAGAAGGTCGCAGAGCTAGTAGGAAGAAGAACTTTGTGTACTCAAGTGGCTTGGGGAATCCAAGAACCACCCTGCCAAACAAACCTACTTCAGGAGAACTCACATTGAGTCCCTACATTGTAATTCTCTGCTTAAAGACACAATAAAACAAGGCCACCATTGAAAGCTGGACCGGAGATGTAGCCCTGGAGAATAGGGTGAACTCCTTATTAAAATTGTTTGTGTCTTTGTGTTTGTTGTATTTCTATGCTTTCTTTCCATTTAAATGTCTGTCTATTGGCAATCTGATCAATCCATTGCTTAAATAACACAGAACCCAAACCAGCACATGAGTCTGTAATACCTTTAAATAATAAATCTTTAACTGATGTCACTCATAGGGTGAATATCAGATCACTCAATTAAGCAGATATATATCTAACCCAACTGAGAGCAAGATATTTAAATGATTGGGATTTAAACATGTCTGGCTTATAATGAATATCAAGCTAACAAGGTAGTTCAATTAACTGACATTATGTATATCAAAACGTATTCTATTTAGAGACCTCTTAACTGAAATAATAAACCAACAACATTTAGGAAGATGTTCACAAAATGATATTGATTGTTTAATCAGTAATTTGAATAATTAAACAATAATATGACAAAGTAGTTCAAAACATATCACTATTTGTTAAACTGGTATTAAAAGACAGATTTCTGAATAAATAGTTACTCAAAAATCAGAATTCAACCTATAAGAGCATAGATAAATAATAACATATGATTGAGACAAATTACTCATACCGACAATAATGCACAAATATGAATAAAATGACACATTTATGCCATCATAAATGAAACTAGTATTTAAAACAATAGTATTAGAAATGACAATTTATTAAATCCATTTCTCTGGCTCTAGTCTCCAACAATCCTTTACATTGCTTGAACTTTTGTTGTTACAACAAGAGCTGTAGAAGTGCAAACTCTGCTCATACATAATTCAAAATGCAAAAGAAAAATTGTCAATAATCCCCAGATCTGAGATTTTCACTCCTCCCACCTACAACTCTAAATTCCTATTACATAAAAGATTTAAGAATTCTAGAATTGCAGAGGAGAGAAGCCCTTTATTACATTCTACAATCTGTTATTTATAATAGTTTCAAAAGAATTCTTAACAAGAAAGTTTGTTGAAGAAGAAATCTGTCTAATCAATTTTCATTAGCTCGAAAATTTCATTCCTCTATTGCTGGAGTCTTCTAATTGATTGAGATTCTTTTCTCTTCAACTGTTTTCCAGCAAAACAAATCAAAACAAAATTAAAATAAAAATAAATAAAATCAAAATGCTAAATCTGGAATTAAAAGAAATCCAATCAAATTCGATTAAATAAATAAGTGAAAAGGAAAATTGAGCTTTCTATTTATGCATGTGATGATTTAATTAGCCAAGGAGATTATTGACGAATGATTCTGCACTCAGAAGAAGTCGTGGGCAAATAAGAATGCAGAAAAGAAAACTCAGAAAATTGATTTTGTTAAAAATTTAGAGCCTGATCTTCTGCTGGATTTTAGAGCCAATAAATGACCAAATTTGGAAATGAAACCACTCCAAAAATGTTCTCCATGATTTTATCTTTCCAATGAGCTATCATAGGCCTCATTTGGCTAAGTAGAACTCCATTTATGAGCTCTCGAATTTGATATATTAAAATTGCGAGAATTCTCAAATTTCTATTGCGTCGGCTAAAATCAAAATTTTTTAATTAATTTTTAATCCTAAATTAAACTACAATTATTGATTGATTAATGCTAATAATTATATTTAAATTAAAAATAATTATATTATTATTTACATAATTAATTAGATAGAGAATTTAAGTAGTTCATTAAATACTATAATAAATATGTTAATTGTATTATATAAAAATTAACATTAAATATAAAGTATTATAATGAAAAATATAATTATATAAAAACAAATTCAAAATACAAAATTTTATAAGTGTGGTGGAGAGTGTATAAGTGTGACTTTCGAGAGTATGGGGTGATAAGGAGTGGACGGTGTTAATGGAGGGATAAGGAGGGTGAATGAGGTCAAGTGAGAGTGGAGGATGACGTAAGGCTGACGTAAGGCTGAGTGAGGTGGAGGAATAACGAGTGAGGTGAGGTGGAGGAATACGGAGTGGGGTGAGGTTAGTGGAGTCGGGAGGTATAACTAAACTACATGTTAAAATAAAAAGGCTCCATCACATATTTTTTTAAATTGGTAACTGCAAGTTAAATGTCATTTAAAACAAGTGACAATATGAAATTGAGATATGTGATATCGTTGCAAAAAACATTTTTTTTTATTGTATAATTAAAAAATCACAAATTTTAGATGTAAGAAAAGGGTTGTGAAGTGGGTCTCACGTTAATTAATAGTCTTACAAATTGGGTTATAGCTATTTTGCAATTTTGGGGTTTTGGGTTTGACAATTTGTTTTAAAATAATAAATTGGAGTAAATTATCAAGATCTTAAAACGCATTTTCATTTGTTATACAATTTAGCTGGGCATTTTGTAGGACCTTTAGTGAAAAATAAAATTATTAGTAAAAACTAAGAGTTACTATTTACAATGAATGACTATTGAACTTAATTAGCTACAAAAAATTGAAATTTTATAGATTTATTTACATTTTTAGTCTAGGCGAGAAAACGATCAAACTTCAAAGGAGTGACATTTACAAACTGGTTGACCAAATGAATCAAAGTCTAAAACGCATTTTCATCTGTTATACAATTTAGCTGGGTCATTTTGTAGGACCTTTAGTGAAAAATAAAATTATTAGTAAAAACTAAGAGTTACTATTTACAATGAATGACTATTGAACTTAATTAGCTACAAAAAATTGAAATTTTATAGATTTATTTACATTTTTAGTCTAGGCGAGAAAACGATCAAACTTCAAAGGAGTGACATTTACAAACTGGTTGACCAAATGAATCAAAGTCTAAAACGCATTTTCATCTGTTATACAATTTAGCTGGGTCATTTTGTAGGACCTTTAGTGAAAAATAAAATTATTAGTAAAAACTAAGAGTTACTATTTACAATGAATGACTATTGAACTTAATTAGCTACAAAAAATTGAAATTTTATAGATTTATTTACATTTTTAGTCTAGGCGAGAAAACGATCAAACTTCAAAGGAGTGACATTTACAAACTGGTTGACCAAATGAATC